>CM040983.1:22293249-22308728 GCA_022985145.1 Pangasius djambal | reverse complement strand
TTTTTTTTTTTTTTTTTTTTTTTTTTTTCCCTTCCCTTTTCCACATTTCACAGAGTGTTTTAAATAATTATATTTTTTCCCCCCTATGCTTTTAAATATGTAAATCCCATACACGTTCCCATCCCATGCCATTCCAGTATCATCAGCCACAAAATAATGACTGACGAAATGGGTCGTAGAAAAAACGACTACTGAGCTATTTTAAAACATCTGTGTTTTAGCTTGGAATAATGGCTCCCCATCAATGTGCAAACAGTCGTCGGACCTATCAGCCGCCTGCTACTTTCCACAACAGTGTGATAAGTGCATGATTTATAGCAGTGGAACAGTGGCACTGTGTTAGCTCCTGCCCTCTCAGCATTCTCTTCCTCTTCTCTCTTGTTTTCCTGTTACACAATTCCCAGAAGGCCTGGCGCTCCACCTTCCTGCCTTGCAGTTGAAGGCCACAGAAAAGTGAGGCAGAGTGAGCTGATGCTTCTCTGCAGACGGCCTGCCTGGCCTCATCTCAGGGTGGGGTGTTCTTTAAAAGGAGAATTGGGAATTTTGAGGTTTTGACAGAAACAACCCGCATTCTCCTCCAGAAAGTGTGGTGCAGTGTTTCATTATGATTTGCCGTGTTTGTTGTCATTACACCACAGCTGAGCCCCATGCTCATTTGTGGTTTCAGTCATGACCCTACGAACTCTACAGTCTGCCCAGTCAAAAATATTTACTTTATCTTTTCTTTTTATTTTTTACCCTATATTTAAAAATATAGAGGTGTGTATTATTTTTTCATTCATGATTCAGCGTCAATGAAACTTAACAGGAAATTTTTTATTTTTGACCACAGGACATTCTTTGAAGATTGTTGTCTCTGTAGCTAAGTCTTTCTCCATGTGAACGTTTGCCAAATATTATGCACCATATCCTTATTACATGACATGCTGTGCATTTGAGGAAATACACAGTAGATAATAGATATCCTTTTATTTATGCTGCAGGCACATAATTCTTTGTGGATTTGTTTTTACTGAGCTACCCTTACAGTCTGTTTTGAATTATGTTGCAGTATTTGAGAATAAGGACAAGATCGTGATCGTGATGGAGTACGCCAGTAAGGGGGAGTTGTATGACTACATCAGCGAGCGTCGGCGACTTACAGAAAGAGAGACGCGCCACTTCTTCAGGCAGATAGTGTCTGCAGTGCACTACTGCCATAAGGTACTGTATATGCCTCCTTTTTTCCCCCCCTACTTCTCCCCAGTCTCTCTGTCATACCTTGCTGTGACCTCAGGCCTTTGTTCAGGGCAACACGTGCACAGTTATTTAACAAAGCCCGGTGCATAAATACATCAGCTCTGTGCGCATGTTGTCTTTGGCCTCTTCATGTTCAGGAGCAATCTCTGAATGACTGAATGATTGCTAACAGCTTTGCATCTTGAGCCATGAATTCAGGTTAGTTTAAAGGAATAAGCTAGTATGTCCATATTGAGCAGGTTGCCTAAAGCAAGAGAAAATTGAGTGGGCCACACATATTGCGCATTCTGCCTGTAAGCAGTCTCGGAAATCGTTCCCCTTTTTGTCTTTCTGTCTAGTCTTTCATTGCCTCCCTCCATGGCCTGGATCCCCTGCTGTGTTCCATTTCGAGCCAGGTCCCAAAAGACACATCACTGTGGGCTGGCCCAGAGTGAACAGAAGGGAATGATTTCATTTCCCCTTTCTGGGGAAACCCGTAGATGACCCGTGGTGACCCCGGGGAGTCCTCATCACTCTGGGCAGTGGAACATGTGTATTGTCATGTAGGATTGGCACAGACGACATAGGAAGTGGCATGCTTTACATGTTGCCCCATCTGCTCCATTCAAAAGCTCGCTGAACATGTGTTCCCTTTTCAGGCCAGCCAAGTTGGAAGTGTACAGTGCATAGCTGCATCACTAACGAACTCTGCTGCAAATGAACTTGTGTCCCTAAACTTGAATGGCTGTGCTTCAGGCAGTGCTTCCCACATGTTAGTTGCTGCTTTAAAGGAAACACTAATGACACAGTCGGGTTTTGATTCAGAGCCGGTGTGAGAACATAACTCGCTGCAGTGCATGATTACAGGCGTGTGTTTATGGCGCAGATGTTAGCCGGTCCATCTCAATATGTTGTCTATGACCTTAGTAGTAATAATGGTGTGGTATTGTCTGAGGAGGTTGTTATACTTATTTAGGTACATTCTTTAGTTGTTAGAGCATCAGCTAATCCTTCATTATGTTTGTATGCACAACTATAAATGTAATTGGTGTAAACTCAGCTGTTAACATCTGTTGCTGCTGCAATAGTCTTATATGTAGATGGCATCCATAGGATTGTTTGGGGAAATGCATCAGTAAAAAAAAGAATAAAACGTAATGTAACTGTTTTTTTTTTCTTTTACAGAATGGTGTGGTGCATAGGGATCTGAAACTGGAAAATGTGCTACTGGATGAGAACTGTAATATAAAGGTAAGAGACATCGATGATCTATACTGAGTTTCATGACTTATTGACTACAAAATTTGCTATTATGTGAAATATGAAGCCCTTAAACACTATCATAAATAATAAAGACCATTACGTTAATGTTTTGTATACAGTGATATACCACTACCAGTAACGCATTTATCTTGAATTTGTATCTGAACAGATTGCCGACTTCGGCTTGTCCAACCTGTACCATAAGGACAAGCTCTTACAGACGTTTTGTGGTAGCCCGCTGTACGCGTCACCAGAGATTGTCAATGGAAGGCCTTATCGTGGCCCTGAGGTAGAATATCTACTTTTACAAAAACTGCACTATTCAACCTATAACTATGGCTGTAACAGTTAATTTCTTTGCACTGTGTAAAACAGACCCACTACATTTCTGAATCATTAATAATGGAGGAATCCCAAGGTTTGAATCTCATGTTAGTTGTAAAGCACGGGAAAGAGCGTCAGTAACCTCTTTCACGGATTATTCCAACCCAGACCGTGGGCAATGTTGGCCCAGAAGTTGATGTTCTGAGCTAGTGATGATTGTGAATTTAAATCCCAGGACTGCCAGAGAAACTTGGCTCTTGTGTAAGACCCTCCACCACTTAGCTCATTTGAAAGTCACTTTAAAAGTATGTCATTAAGTAATTTAAATGTAAAACACTTTGACCCTGGTGCTAGGACCATGCATTGACTTTTAATACTGGCATGGAATCTACAGCACACTCTGATAACCTTTATGGTTGCTTTTGCATTAGCACTGGGTGTAATCTCAGAGAGCTGATCTAGGATCAGTGTTCCTTGTTATCCTTTTAGATGAGAAGTTTGGTCTGAAAAGAGCACTCTTACTTGGAAATGCTTAGTGAGCGAGTCTTTGAAGTTTTTATGATTGCTATTGCTTGGATACGTCCTCACAAAAGCATTCAAATGAGTTCCACAGGGGAGGGGGGAAAATGGTGTTTCCAAGCATATTTTTCTCTCTCTCTCTCCGTCTCTCTTTATTTCCTCCTCACTCTTTTTTTTTTGAGTTAGGTGCTTTCTACCTCATTTACAAAGTATTTTTAGGCGTTTCCAAAATGTAGCAGTTAAACGATCTTTAGCAAGTGCAGCTCATATTTTTAGACCCAAAAACAGAGGCTTTCAATTTGCTATAATTTGCAGCAATTTTCTTACGGTTTTGATTGTAATCAAAATTACAGTACCCTTATGGGAAAAGCCACAAATTACAGGCAGTAAAGGGAATAAATAGCAATGGCACACACAATGGCTGTGTCACTCTGTTATGATCAGAATCTCTGCAGACTCTGACAGGAAGGCCTTGAGCAAAATAATTTGTGAGGAAGTCCAATCAGTCAAGACTTGCTATCTGATTTCCTGTGGCCCGACACCCGTGCAGAGCGAGGCAGGATGTTAAAGGTGGTTTGTTCTACCAGTAACAGCGAATGGACAGGCTTCTCAAAAGCATTCAATATCAGACCTGCTTTCTTAAGTCCCTTAACTTTTCAGACAACCTTTCCTGCTCCCAGCACTATAGCTGTAGCCCTTGTGTAAGCAATTTTGTGTGTCTTGACAGCGCAAGTTTGCATAACAGGAGGTCCAAAAAAAAAAGCAGGTGAATATGGCTGACAGCATTAGGGTGTGCTATCTGAGAAATGCACAAATTTACCACACACTGACACAATCTGGCTGTCTGGAGTGTTATGTATAATCTATCACCATGACAAAAGCATGGTGGAAGGGGAACGCAGTGTGTTGACGGATGTGATACTAAGCAGAGTCCTTTTAGTTGCTATGGCAATAGGTTGACTTTCCTAATCATGTGTGCATGGCTAGTGTTTATGGGACTTGTTATCTCAAGAGTGCCTCGCCTTAAGCAGTGTGGAATGTGGATTTCTTCAGCCTCTTAGGACTTATTGTTCTGAGTTAGCGGATACCAGTGTTATCTCTCCCTTGCAGGTGGATAGCTGGGCCCTGGGAGTGCTGCTCTATACTCTGGTCTACGGTACCATGCCATTTGATGGGGGAGACCACAAGAACCTCATCCGCCAAATCAGCAACGGTGAATACAAAGAACCGACCCAGTCTTCAGGTACAGGCAATCGTTTGATGCTGTTGCACCCTAGAGAGATTTAGAGTCTTTTTTATTCCTGGATTTAATTCAATATTGTTGTAGATGCTTAAGGAATTTCTGACCTGCGGTACTTGTTCTGAATTGTACCTTATTATATGCTTCTCCAGATGCTCGTGGTCTGATCCGCTGGATGCTGATGGTGAATCCTGAGCGGCGTGCTACAGTGGAGGACATTGCCAATCACTGGTGGGTGAACTGGGGTTGGAAGAACAGTGTGTGTGACTGCGAGAGCCAACGTGACACAGGGTCCCCCATGCTGGCTCGCCTTATCGACTGGCAGAGCCGCACTGAGCCGCGAGTGCCCAAAGGAGCCCGACCTGAACCACTTCCACTCATCCGTCAACGGCCTAAGAAGAGCAAGAAGGAGAATGATGGAGGGATGCCCCACTGTGACGAGGACGACAACCTGGGCCTGAAGCGACCAAAGGGAATACTTAAAACTCGGCCTTCTGAAGAGCAGCGCTCACCCAGCCTGGAGGACATTGAGCTAATGCCTGCCATTGAAGGTGCAGAAAAAGAGGAGGGGTCTCCTTCTGGCCAAGAGGAAGAGGAGCCTACATTCACAGGGGGACTTCTGGCCAAGATGGTCCCCGTTCTCCCAAAGAAGGGCATCCTGAAAAACAAGCAACAGCGGGAATCAGGGTACTACTCTTCACCAGAGCGCAGCGAGTCCTCTGACCTGCTAAGCGGCAGCAGCATCACACCACTTGGTGCCAGCTCACCACCCAAACGCACAGTGGGGAGGAAGGGCATTCTGAAGCGCAATGGAAAGTACTCCACCTACAGTGCCACACCTTCTGTGGCTGCCCTCGGAGAGACTTCATCTGGTGATTCAGGTTTATGGCGTAGCCAGAGCCGACCATCCAGCATTGTGGGGGAAGACAGCAGCGTCCTGACCAACAGCTCCTTCAGTGGGGCAGAGTGGCCACAAATCGGCCCAAGGCCCAACATCCGAGGCTGTGCGTCGGCTGAGAATATACTCCAGCTGGCCAACTTTAAAGGGTTGCAGGCAGCTCCAGCCCTGCATGGAGGAAAGTTTGGTCGAGGGGTGCACGGCTCACCTGGGGACAACAGCAGCTTCTCCCTGCTGGGAGACCTGGATGATGTAACACAGGTATACCAGCAAGCCCTGGACATCAGCAGCAACCTGGTGTAGAGAGAGAAATGGGTTGAGGGTGATCTAGAGAGAAGGCTGAGAGAATGAATGTGGAGGTGTTTGTTTTGTGTATCTCTGACGACCAGTTGCAGTGCTGGGATAATCTGATTGAGAGGCTTGTGTGGAATGAATTGAGGGAGTTATACACTGCCAAACACACATCATGTAAGACTTGAGGTTTGTGAAGTAGGGAAATTGATTTGTTAGTCCTCTAGTGCCCTTGACCCTCATGAAAATCAGTGATGAGTTCAAATGTTTACATGTTAAGCAAAAAGTGAGTTAAAATCACACATAGACACCCTACAACGGGAGGCTCTGGATCGAAATGAAGAGCCGAGCTATGTTTACAAAAGCACCTTAACTCACACAGAGCACATGTTGTGATCTTTACTTCCTATGAAAAAGAAAAAGAAAACCAGGGTCTTGCTCAAAATGAACTGTCAGTGTCGTTTATTTATTAATATTTTGCGTAGATTTAACGATACAGAACTGGTGTGGTCTGACTGTACTGGAAAAACTTCATCTCTCCTTAAACTCAAATGGAACTGACATATATAATGGCTATGTTATTTAATTAGTTATTAGAAAAACTTACATGCCTACATAAGGCAAGAGGCCTCATATATGACAGACCCTTACAGGTCTCGTATCCAGTCACATATATATGAGAATATGTAAGAAGTGCCTTTTTAATTCATATGAAATTATGTATGTCATTTCCTTAAGGTGGAGAGAAATGCCAGGTGGAGCCATCACCAGATGTGCTAACTTGTTAATGTGTCGAATGTTGAGAGACCCAGGACCTTAGAGTGCAAAGCCTTTTCATATTAACCGGCTAACACAATACCTCACTATTAGCTTAAGCAGTCAGGCTTGTTTGGTCATTTTGAAGATTATTTTCAGGCTTTACTTAATTATGGTGGAAGCAGGCAGCTTTTAAAGCTGCTTACCCGTTGTGAAGCCGTCACACAGTGACCTTGTTTCTGTTCATTCTGCTGCAATATCTTAGGTTTTGTCCTCAAAGTAATCCTTTAGAAAGCTCATGTGCCTGAAGGAGTCTAAGAACAGACAGAACTAGTGTATTGGTTTCCTGTCTGGGTTTGTGTATACAAATTCTCGTTTTCCACAAATGTATCATGCTGTAACAGGAGGTTTGGACATTTCCATTGTTTTTCCTGGAAAGCTGAAGCCACTGTGTGTTTATATCTAGTGCAGTTATGCTTCATTTACCCATTGACCAATACACAGCCACTGTTCACTAATAATCTTTGTGGCATCCTGAATTGAAGATGAAGTAAATATATTTATTTCAAAACAATGATCCAGCTTTTGGGTCCAAATACCAAAAAACTCCTTGTCATGGCATGTTTGTACTGGAACTTGTCCTAGCTGTCAGGACGAAGGAATTTAATACACATTTAAATGAGTAGGACTGTTGCTCAGTGATCAGTGAAAGTGTGTATTGATTAAGCATTAATATAGTTTGCAATAGACGATAGGTGAGTGTGGATGTTGGGTGAGAGAGATAGCGTAATGTGTTCGTAGTGGCAGGTAAATGAAAAACGTTCAGCCTTTTCCAGTAAGTGGGTTTTTATGATTGATTTACTGGAAATGGAAGTGGAAGGATGATTAGCAAGTGTTGAAGTAGCATGATGCGATAAGTAGCAATGAAGAAAGTGAGTGGATAGGAATTAGGTTTTACTCATCGTGTGATGAGATCTAAATGACTGAAAGGAAAGTATCTTTTAAACCTGCCTGTGTTAACGTACATGGATGTTAGTGTTCAACTGAGCATTCTTGTTTGTTCGGCTCCAATAAACCTCCGGCATCATCGAGTTGCAACGGGACAGCTGAAAATGATAAATACCCAAACTATTGCAGGAAGTGCACATATCAATTTTATTTCCCAAGCAACAAACTGACCAACATCTGTAGGACATATGAAGGCATTTTGTGCAACAGAGGTCCTGGGTACTGAGAGAAATGAGACACCCTTTGTGTATCGTATTGTATTGCATTTTTATATTGCATTGTATTGTCAACTGGATTCACAGTGAAGGAATTATACTATGTTAGTATTTTGTTTAATTATAATTTCAGTTTTTGATTCTCCAAAATATTGAATCTTTATTATTTTATTTTATTTTATTTTATTTTAATGGCAGAAACTTGGATGCGGCTAGGTTTGACTGATTTGACTAGGGCCAACCAAAGCCCATCCCCTCGGTGTTCACGTTAAATTAATTACATTAATCCATACATTTCATAAAAGTCACTTGACTGAAAAACAGCCACTCACCTTAGATTTCACACTTTGGCTCCTAGACAGTGGTTTAGTGGACAGGTCTAACTTTGGACTAGGCAGTTTCAGCAGCTCCTTCAATTCACAGCAGTTTCCAGTTTTCCCCAAATTTTCCAAAATGCTCCCATCTTAAATATGTGAAGTGGTCTTACGCTGCACTGAGATGTTGGCTTATTTGCTCTCTTCACTGCTGAAGTTTCTGGACATGACTCACACTGTAAATCACCCCAAAGTGCCACCGTGCCGTCATAGTATGTCTGTACGCAATTCACCTCTGCCACAAAGTCATACCAAAAAAAGGAAGGAAAGATATCAAGCTATGCATTAGTCGATGAGCCGCAAACATGCTTTCTGCCAAACTGGAATTAACTGGTGCATATCTGTTAGTTAGCAGAAAGTCTACTTATAGGAAAACTTGACTGGATATTGTTATTGACAAGAAGAAGATGGTATTATTATGTTATTTAAGTATTATTTTTGTTACAATGCATTACTGTTGTTGGCTAAAGCCACAATAATCATTTTTATTTTTCATTTCATTGATTTGAATACCTGGACTGCCAAGGTGGTTTTTTGTTTCAGTGCCTTTGCTATCTTTTATGATCATTTAAAAATTTTTTTTTTATAAGAGTAATTATAGCAATTGTGTTTTTATACTCTATTTATTTTGGTAGTGAATCCATTTTGTTTGATGTAAAGCCACTCCATGCCTTGCCTAAGACTGTGTGGGTGTTTATATACGAAGAGACGCGTTGACCTGGAAGGACGGGGAGGAAAAAGAGAATGAGAGGGAGTGAGAATGCAGTGAGGGTGCTGGTTATTTCATGCTGGGGCTAATTGTTTGTTTGAGGAGCTGATGAGGCCTGTATTTATCTGTGAAAGCTGAAGGAGTTAAGTGGTCATCATCTGTATGGCAAAACCAAGCCACTGTAAAATCAACTCTGTTAATAAATGGATCATTTCAAAGTAGCTTGTGGTATGTGTGAAGTCTTTCTTTGCATACTGACACTTTCTCTCATCTTTACCTGTGTATCACCATTTATTATAACTTTAAAATGAAGCAGATTCCAAACAACTATATGGAGGAGATATGAAAGATTCAATGGATCATATGTCAGCTTTGAATAAATATGGCTAAAACATAAGCATATTTCTAAACTTATTTAACTTTTAAAGGGAAAACTGTTATAGCCAATATCTGAGAGGGAAAAAATACAATAAAATACAACAATGAAAAATCATGCAGCTTTTTTTTGGTGTGAGAAAATGCTATAAACTCTTAAAACTTTTCTTCAAGAACACATTGCTTTCCATAAGCCACAGAAAGTGGGTCTTTAAGTGCCATGTAGAAGAGAAGGGAAAAAGATCAGGCCACTAGTGGAAGGAGGAGTCAGCAGAAGAGGGAGATGGCGGCCTTGGCTGACTTTAATTCGATCCACGTTTCCAGCAGCGGGAGTAGGAGAAGTGGGCGGCCAGCTCAGTCTGCGAGTCTCTGGAGGCCGGTGCAGAGGAGCAGGAGAACACTTCTGGCTCGTGCAGTGCGAGTGTAGAGATGCTGTGCCAGACAGTCCAGCAGGCCTGGCTGAGGTCTCTGTGTTAGCAAAGCTGCTCCCTAAACAACATAATGACCTTCTAACTCTGGACTGAGAGGCTGCATTTAGTCTGGCTGATGTAAGGTCAAATTTATTGTGCCTATAAACCTGTCTTGTGTAGCCTTGTGTTAATGAAACTGATCTGGAACTGAACAGGCCCTTGTGAATATGAAGCATAACATTAAATTGTAGGGAAATCTAACCCTTCAGGACCACATTTCCCAGCTTTTAACTATGTACGAGCAGATATGGAGTCAGACTGCTCATGACTAAAGCACTTTCTGATTCAGTCTGGCAGTCTGTACACCCCTGTGGCTGGGTGATAAGGAGTTTCAGCTAACTCAGGCGTTCCCTTCTTCTGCATGTGAGTCAGGGATCACATGGGGGAATTAATATGTGCTAACGAGGGAGAAGGAGGAGAATTGTCACTCACTCTACCCAACCAAATGTAGTCAGTTCACAAAAAACAGCTTTATATATATATATATATATATATATATATATATATATATATATATACACATAATTTGAAAGAGACATGGCTTGAAGGCTTAAATTCTCAGTTGTTTGATCTTGATCTTCACATTTGACAAAGAATTGCCCTGAACTTGAACCATTTTCTTCCTTTCACAAATCTAGCTTCCTGCAGAGCTCTCCGGCAAAAAGGCAGCATCTGAACCCATAACTCTTTAGTAGTATGTTGCTGTGGTAAAACACCACATTAAACATGAAGTGTTCACAAGTGGGCCACAGATCTCTCACGCTCCACCTCCTCCTCTGCTTCCGCCTC
The DNA here is from genome assembly GCA_022985145.1 of Pangasius djambal. Taxonomy (NCBI): domain Eukaryota; kingdom Metazoa; phylum Chordata; class Actinopteri; order Siluriformes; family Pangasiidae; genus Pangasius; species Pangasius djambal. The sequence goes on along the minus strand of CM040983.1, from coordinate 22,298,279 downwards.
CTTCTCTTAATTTTTTTTTTTTTTTTAGAAAGATATGGAAGTCTGCTCTCAGTGCATCAGTGGACACCTGCTTTACCTTTAAGCAAGACATCAAAAGAAGCCTCATATTTCAGCAGATCACCTATAAAGGCCAGCGGGCCAAGGTTATGAAAGTGGAGAAAGACCTCAGGAGAGTGAACAAGCTGCCATGGTGCAACATTCCCACAACTCCACCCTAAAGCAGATATGACAAGGGAGCAAAAAGGGCTGAAATAGGAACAAATGTGATGGTGCTGAGGTATTAGTGGATTAAGAGGGAGGCTTTGTGGAGAGTTTTCTTGCAGCTGAAAGTGTGTATTAGTTGCTGTAAGAGACAGCAAGAGGCAGGATATTTAGTACAGACCAAAGCGAAAGTTGATCAGGCTGCCTTGGGCAGTACAAATAAATAGTGGAACAAGTATACAGTGCTGCGTGTGTGTGTGTGTGTGTGTGTGAATGTCTGCAAAAGCTTGATGAATGTTTTAGTGTGAGCCAAACCACTCAAAAAAAGGTCACACATCCAAAATCCAACTGTGCTTCATGTTTTATCCTGGGCTGTGATAACATAGTATATGGCGAGGGAATCAAATCATGTCTTCTCCTTGGTTTTGGCCTTCTTGCTTACTTACTTTTTTTCTTTTCTTCTTCCTTGATTTTGTACTGCTTTCTTTCTCTTTCTCCTTGTCTCTATTTTTAGCTATCCGCCCTGCTATTCTGGAATTTGTTGCTGACTGGCTGCTGCTGGACGTCTGGGCAGCAATCCTGTCAGGAATGTCTGGCTTCCTCTCAAAACCACTATAGAGGCTCATGAGGGAGTGAGGCAGCGAGAGAGAGAGAGAGAGAGAGAGAGAGAGATAGATAGATAGATATATAGAGAGAGACTTAGCCTGGGGAGGGAGAAGAGGAGAAGAGACAGTGCAGATACTGTATGTCTGCTTTTCGGTTGTTCACAGCAGGCTGTGTATTTAGTTGCTTTGATTATATTAGTAAATGTGTATTGACTGTGCATGAGTGTGTGTGTTTGAGGAATCCTTTCGTTGTGTGTGTGGTCCATTTTAAAGAAAATAATCAGGGGTAATCTCATTCTTTTCCTGGATCAACTGAACAGCTTCAAAGCAAAGTTTCAAGTGAAAGTCAAACACAGCCATACTTCCTGCTGTCCATGACACTACATACAGTACGTGTGGAGTTATAGTAAAATACAATACATCCCACGTAGATATTTCTTCTTTTAATGATTGATTTATTTGTTGAAATCTTTGCCTTTTTAAAATTAGAATAGGCCTTTATCACGGAAGACCATTTCCCTAACATTGATATTTACTGTATATTGATGTATGATAAGTGAGTTTTTTATAAATTATTAACCACATAGTGACAATAATACTTAACTATTATCTTTTGTATTGTTCTTTGTGTGGAATATTTGTTAAATAAAGATCAGGTATGATTCATTTTTGAAGAAAGCACCTTTAAAAACTAATGTGCACAAAAGTTGACCCTCAAATCTGCCTCTGAAAGAGCAATTGTCAAAAAAAAAACCTCCACATGAATCCATTGCAGTTGCATTGGGCTTTTGAGCATTTGTGGTTAACCTACTTTCCCCACTCTCTCATCATCTGTATATTTTGGCCAGCTCTGATAAGGCTGCTCTTGTGAATATGTGCGTCTCCTTCCTCTCTTCATGAATTCCAACAGTTCATTATACATGTTTTAAGTTTTGAAGACAGCAGTCTGCATTGCTTTAGCTGTTTGTCATGGTATGTTGAGACCAAAAAGCTCTTGGCAGGAGCATCACCCTTGAGGAAGATTAACCTGCAGCCTACATCTCCTCAGCCAGTAAAGGAAATAAATTCACTCTATAGCTAAGGTGATAAGCAGCCAGATTGGAACATCCAGCTCCCATATAGCACAGTTAGTGAACAGATTTACTGTGTTGTACTCTACAGTACTTCATGCTTCTGGCTGAGAAGAAAAAGCCAAATCACTGTACACGCAATGTCCATTTTATTAGGCACACCTGTACTGTACACTCCTGGGCAAAAAAAGGGCCAAAATATTAGGCTTTTAATGGTCTTAACAACAAATCATTGGTCATCAAGAATTAAACAAATTTTCCCTTTGGTTTCTTTTAATGTTTAAGCCTCATGGCCCTTTATTGTGCTGCATCAGGTGTAGCAGATAACCAAATAATGACTAATCTTCAAAGAAAAAAACATCCCAGAAGATATTTTTGGAAAATTTTGTACACCCAGACATGTGTTAGTTTGAATTTTACATCAGATATTTTAATCATTATCATGATTTTACCGTTGCGTACAAGAAGACTATAGAAGTGAATTTTCCTTTTCTAGCTTTTCCCTAAACAAACAGTTCACTGCAGCAAAAGGAAACCAGCAAATGGAGGCACAGGAGCTCTCAGGAGTGCATTTGTTTACTTCTTGCTCATTTTCTGACCAATGATTTGTTGTTAAGACCATTAAAAGCTTCTCTTTAACTGTGGCATGAGACAGGCTGGTTTGAGTATTTCAGAAACAGTTTCACACACAACAGTTTTTACAGTTAAACAGAATGGTGCGAAAAACTAAAAACATCCAGTGAGCATCAGTTCAGCTAGACAGGCTAGTCTCGTTTCGTGCCGACAGAAACACAGCTCTGTGCGGTAAGGCTCATGGCGGCTTGTGTGTTTACATCAACACGGAATGGTGCAAGAACTCTGTGCTAGTCTCTAGTTACTGCTCATCGTGGTGGAGTTTGTGACTGTTAGATGTAGACCTTTTTATTTACCACGGGAATTCACTACTGTTCTCATAATCGGTGTGTACATTCCTGATGGACTGTTTATTGTTGCCGGAGATTTCAACCATGCAAATCTCAAGTCAGTGCTCCCTAAATTCCATCAGCATGTGGACTTTGCAACAAGAGGGAAGAACGTGCTGGACCTTGTTTACACAAACATCCCCGGCGCGTACCAGGCAGAGCCCCGCCCCCACCTCGGCTACTCAGACCACATCTCTGTTATGCTAATCCCAGCATACAGACCGCTAGTCAGACGCTCCAAACCGGTTCTGAAGCAGGTGAAAACCTGGCCAACAGGAGCCATCTCTGCTCTTCAGGACTGTTTTGAACACACTGACTGGCACATGTTCAGGGAAGCGGCAACTGACGGCGACTTCACCGACTTGGAGGAATACGCGACATCAGTGACCAGCTATATCAGCAAGTGCATTGATGACGTCACCGTCTCCAAGACCATCACCTCACGCTCCAACCAGAAGCCGTGGATGACTGCAGAGGTGCGTGCACTAGGACCCGGGACAGAGGACCCGGGACTCTGCCTTCAGAGCAGGCGACAAGGTGGCCCTAAGAACAGCAAGGGCCAAACTGTCCCGGGCCATCAGAGAGGCAAAGCGCGCACATGCTCAGAGAATCCACAACCACTTCAAGGCCAGCAGAGACACGCGGCGCATGTGGCAGGGCATCCAGAACATCACAAACTACAGGACACCACCATCTGCCTGTGACAGTGATGCCTCCCTCCCAGATGCGCTGAACGACTTCTACGCTCGGTTCGAGGCACAGAACGGTGTGATGGCGAGGAAGACCACCCATTCTCCCAATGACCAAGTGCTGCGTCTAACCACGGCCGACGTGAGGAAGACTGTACACAGAGTCAACCCACGGAAGGCTGCTGGACCAGACAACATTCCTGGCAGGGTGCTCAGGGGATGTGCAGACCAGTTGCCAGATGTTTTCCTGCCTCAATGACTACCGTCCCGTTGCACTTACACCCATCATCATGAAGTGCTTCGAGAGGCTCGTCATGAGGCACATCAAGACCCTGCTGCCTCCCTCACTGGACCCCCTGCAATTCGCTCACCGCCCCAACCGCTCAACAGATGACGCCATCACCACCACCCTCCATCTGGCCCTCACCCACCTGGACAATAAAGACACTTATGTTAGAATGCTGTTCATAGACTTCAGTTCAGCATTCAATACAATAATTCCTCAGCACTTGATTGGAAAGCTGAACCTGCTGGGCCTGAACACCTCCCTCTGTAACTGGATCCTGGACTTCCTGACTGGGAGACCTCAGTCAGTCCGGATCGGGAACAGCATCTCCAACACCACCACACTGAGCACTGGGGCCCCACAGGGCTGTGTGCTCAGTCCATTGCTGTTCACTCTGCTGACTCACGACTGTGTAGCAATGCACAGCTCAAATCACATCATCAAGTGATAGTGATAGTGGGGAAGTGGTAGCTCAGTGGTTAAGACATTGGACTCCTGATCCGAAGGTTGAGAGTTCAAGCTGCCACTGCTGGGCCCTTGAGCAAGGCCCTTAACCCTCAACTGCTCAGTTGTATAAATGAGATAATTGTAAGTTGCTCTGGATAAGGGCGTCTGCCAAATGCTGTAAATGTAAGTTCGCTGATGACACGACCTTGGTGGGTCTCATCAGCAAGAACGATGACTCAGCATACAGAGAGGAGGTGCAGCGGCTAACGGACTGGTGTAGAGCCAACAACCTGTCCCTGAATGTGGACAAAACCAAAGAGATGGTTGTTGACTTCAGAAGAGCACAGAGTGACCACTCTCCACTGAACATCGGTGGCTCCTCCATGGAGATCGTCAAGAGCACCAAGTTTCTTGGTGTTCACCTGGCGGAGAACCTCACTATCGCTCAACTCCAGTTCCATAACGAAGAAAGCCCAGCAGCGCCTGTACTTTCTGCGAAGGCTGAGGAAAGCACATCTCCCACCCTCCATCCTCACCATGTTCTACAGAGGGACTATCGAGAGCATCCTGAGCAGCTGCATCACTGCCTGGTTTGGGAATTGCACTGTCTCAGATCGCAAGACCCTGCAGCGGATAGTGAGGACAGCTGAGAAGATCATCGGGGTCTCTCTTCCCTCCATCTCGGACATTTACACCTCACGCTGCATCCGCAAAGCCACCAGCATTGTGGATGACCCCACACACCCCTCTCACACACTCTTCACCCTCCT
>CM040983.1:22282553-22293149 GCA_022985145.1 Pangasius djambal | reverse complement strand
CCTGGTTTGGGAATTGCACTGTCTCAGATCGCAAGACCCTGCAGCGGATAGTGAGGACAGCTGAGAAGATCATCGGGGTCTCTCTTCCCTCCATCTCGGACATTTACACCTCACGCTGCATCCGCAAAGCCACCAGCATTGTGGATGACCCCACACACCCCTCTCACACACTCTTCACCCTCCTGCCGTCTGGTAAACGTTACTGAAGCATTCGGGCCTCACGACCAGACTGTGCAACAGTTTCTTCCCTCATGCCATCAGACTCCTTAAGAACTGGACTGAAGGAAGGAACACACACATACATATATATACACACAATGAGCATCCTCCATGCACATGTTTTACACATGTTTTGCACATGTTTTGTGCTGCTGCTGCTACTATTATGTTTACACATAATATAATACCATTATGTTTACACTACTTCAGCTATTTATATCAAACTCTGTAATATTTGCACTATTGTCACTAGGTCACTTTCAAACAGAACTGCGTACTGGTCAGCGTTGTAGTCACTGTACTGTCTTGTGCTGTCCGCACATGTTTGCACTTGTGCACTTTATGTTTAATTTATGTAGTCCCCGTAGTTCTGTGTTGTTCTGTGTTGTCTTATGTAGCACCTTGGTCCTGGAGAAACGTTGTTTCATTTCACTATGTACTTGTATATGGCTGAAATGACAATAAACTCCACTTGACTTGACTTGACTTCTGTGGGCAGAAAGACCTTGTGGATTAGAGAGGTCAGGGGAGAATGGCGGACTGGTTTGAGCTGATGGGACGGCTATAGTAACTCAAATAACCACTCTTTGCAACCGTGGTGAGCAGAAAAGCATCTCAGAATACACAACACACCGAGCCTTGTTGACAGGTGAAGATCGGAAAAACATTGCCTGGGCTTACTTAACTAAAATCAAACACAGTTTTTGTTTCCTTAAATCAAGTCACAACATTCATGCAACTTTCATGCTGAAAATCAAGCAATGAATATAGAGTGAAATCTCTCAAACATAGAATGCTCAAGCATTTGAGTGAAATCAAGCTCCTTAAAAAGACACAGTACACTTGGTGGAGAAGTATAATCTCTCCTTGAACACCAGATTTGCACGTGGATGCAAATGCACATTTGCCAGCATGCACTTGTGTGTGTCTGTGTATTATAACTGTGAGCTAATGTGTTAGAGTTATGTCCTAATGTCTGAATAAATGCTGAATTTATTACCCATTTAGGACCTTTTGTTTTAAGCAGATTTCTTTATCTGCCACATTGTGTGTGAAAGTGACATTGAGAGTCTGACAAAGCCAGCCTACTCCAGGCAGTGTGGAAAGACAGAGAAAAATTGAGAGAAAAAAAGAAAAGAGGAGAAGGAGGGAGAGGAAGCCATTTTGGTCAGAGCTCTTAGATGTGGGATCGGTGCCCAGTCACTGAGTTGAGTGATGCTGGTTTTTGCTCATCCTTCAATTTGGCTTGTGTATTGAGCCCCACCTCCCGTTCTCTAAATCCAAATACAGCATGATGGTCTGCATGTGTCTCCCAGCAGAGCTACATTCCTCCTCTCACTGTCTGTGTCTGCCTCACTGTTTTTTTTCTCCTTTTCCCCATTCCTGCTTTCCATTCACTTTTCACGTCTCCTGGATTCAGCCTCTTTCAAATGAAGCCAAATGTCAATCTGCAAGGAAAGAAACCAAACATTTAGGATAGGGGTGATCTGAAGAGAGGGTTAATAGTGGAATTTCAGAGATTTTATTCATAGGAATGGGGTGAAAGAAGGTAAAGTTGGTAATATAATGGCTTTAACATGTGGTAGGTTTATGGGCATAGACCCAGCTGGCACACACAGGAACTAGTTAACTAGTTTTCTCTGGGCTTTTAAGCTATAAGAAATTTTATACTAAAAAAAAGACCATGGCCCTGCCCACTGTGAAGTAGGAAATGTGCTGTACAAAAACAGAAAATCACTGATTCAGTCACTCATCCGGTATTACAGAATTGCCTTTTTTATGGAGCTTATACAATCGTCCTGATTTCCAGATGTGAAATGGTCTACGTGTGCCAAGATGTCAAAATAATTTCTCTAATCAAATAGCTTTCACTGGGTACCAAAATGCACATGACATACCTTATTTGATGAGATTATTTGATGTTAGAATGCTATTTATAGCTTTTCTGATATTATCATACTAGTTGGATTCCATTCCATTAATTCCACTGATAAATCCAGATGTCCATGTGGAGCATGTGGGAATTTGAACCACGTAAGACTGTTGTTTGTCTCTAAAGGAGAATAGTAGTACATTCATGAAAAATGTGTTATATTTTAATGCTGTCAGACAGGCCATCTGGAGAGACAAAATACTGCATTGTCTTTAGAGCATCTCTGCTCCACAATTCAAGCCAATAAACCCCAGTTTATTGGACTATTGGACTACTTCTTTCAATTATTAAACCCCTGAATTAATCTGTTGTTTTGTATAGACCCCACTTTCACATTTGCGCATTCCAAGGTGACTTACAATTGAATATATAGTATACAGTAATTGAATAGTTGGGGGTTAATGGTCTTGCACAAGGACCCATCAGTAGCAGTTTGGCAATGCTGTGATTCAAACTCACTACCTTCCAAGCTATAGACCAAAGCCTTAACCAGTGAGCCCATTTTCATTCACCCTCTTTGTTGGTGTTTTTTGGCTCTGTTATATTGCCCCACAGCCTTGTTGATAAATTCAGATGTTTGAAACTGGCTCTGCAAACCGTAAACTGTAACATAAAACTAAACTGGAGTGTCTTCTTATCTGATAATTCCTGTTTAGTTGGTTCTGTGACATTATAGTCTATCAGCAGCACAAGTTTCTGAAAATATCGAAACCTTTTCAGACTTCAGCATGTGGCAGACAAAAACAGACTAGGAGGATAGTGAGAGAATGAAAGAAGACAAACGTGAAAGAATGGAGGAAAAAGGGGATGTAAAGATAAAGAGAAATGATTCTTAGGGTATGGTGTGGTTTGCTTGTACGATAAAGATTCAAACCATCTTGTTTTCGTGGTGGTCCAAACCTGTCACTAGTAAAGCGCTTTTACAAGCCTTGGCTTCTGGAGGTAGTTTCAGTGTGGCCCTGCTGTCATATAAAACAACGTGAGGATGGAAATGATGAAGTGCTGAGGAGTGAGGTTATCTCCCACCGGCCTTCTCATCCCTGCACATCCCTGCACATCCCTGCACCTCTCTATACTCCATCCTAACACACTGCTGTGCCATACACAGTCATCATACAAAATTAGCCTCCTAGTCTACAAGGTATGTGTGACCTCCTCTACCAGCTTTTCTCATATTGTTTTTTTTAATAATTAGAAAAAAGCTGACAATTGACTAAAACTAATACCCAAATTCCCACAAAAAGTCTTGGGTTAAAAAAAGACTCCTAAACCAGCACTAAGCTACAAAACATACAACCCTTGCAAGGCATTTAAAATGGTTATATTCACATATTTTTTCTTTAAGTGGCTTGTGTGCTGCTGCATTCGAATAAAGGTGATAACCCGTAATTTCTGATCTCAGAATATGCCCCCCCTCGGAATTCCTACTTGGGAACTCGGGACGGTCTCCTCAACTTCGAGTTCAGTAAGTGACGTGGCTGCTGATGGCATCAACAGTAAACATTAGCTCAATCAACATACAGAGAGATTAGCTTGTTGAATCTATAACATTTTACTATATAGTTTGCTGTTTTGAGGAGGAGAATATACATCACTAATCACAGTTAGCTGGCCTGTTGCTAACAAAAGACAAACAAGGAGGTGTACATGTTTTTTTTCCCACCGGTGACTGTGAGCATACCTAATCACTTTCCTTCTCTTTCTGCCGAGCTACACTCCTGAGCTGCCGGTGATCCAGACCCCCCTACGCTCTGGACCAGATGAGCATCACTCCTGAGCTCCTGGTGCCAGACCCCCCCACCCCTTCACTCTGGACCTGTCCACCGGCAATGCTTCACACTGCCATGAAGACGCTTCAGCTGTTTTCTATGGACTACACAAACGCACATTGTACACACACACACGCGCACTACAGTGTAAACCCATATGAGGATGGGTTCTCTGTTGAGTCTGGTTCCTCACAAGGTTTCTTCCTATCACCATCTCAGGGAGTTTTTCCTTGCCACCGTCGCCCTGCTTGCTCATCAGAGACGTCACACACACTCATTTCACTTACTTTTGTTTGTGTAAAGCTGCTTTGAGACAATGACCTTTGTAAAAAAAGCGCTATACAAATAAAAATGAATTGAATTGAATAGCTTGAAAGTACGGAGCTCAAAAATGACGTAATTCCGAGCTCCGAATTCAGCATATTTAAGCCACTGAAAGCTCATCAGCTTAATGGCTACCAGGATGGAATTGGTTCCACTATACATGGAGTAGAGTTTTATTTAAAAGGCAAGTACTTGGTGACATCAGATGAACCTTCATTTAAGTTCACTGAAGGTAAAACCCAATGTACATAAATACTTCTCTGAGAGAGATAATATCTTCCTTAGCTGCTAAGCCAAAAAGGAAAATTCTCTCACAATCAAAAGCTGCGATGCCCCTGAAAACATTCCTTCACTCCCCTCTCATTCCCTTAAAGAGGAGAGATTTTTTGTTCTTAACCAGCGGTAAAATGTTGAAGGAAAACAAATGAAAAGATATCTCTTTGAAAAGTGATCCTTGTCTCAGTGGCTTGCCTCCACCCTTCACACCCCCTTTCACTTGTGCAGGCCTGATGAAAGACTATCCTGCTCTCCATCGCACGCAACTCTCTCAGACCTGTCTGAACGTTTGGAGGGGGAGGGTCAGAGAGCAAGAATGAAAGAGAGGGTCCCATGGAGAGTGTGGAGCAGAGTAAGACAGGTTGAGAGAGAGAGAGAGAGGGGGAGAGATAGTAAGTTTTTGTTAGATGCACATTGAGTCCTTAGATATTTGGAGGATTAGAGCTGATTCATGCAGCAGAAATCCATGTTAATAGTAAAAAAAAAGAAAAAAAAGTGACATTTTAATAACCCAGTCTCACACAACAACTTGTGGGATTGCTAACAGTTAATTACAAATAAATCATTACAAAAATTAATAAAAATAAAATTTAATTACTACAAATAAAATTAGGTCAGCTGCTAACATTGGTACATTTAATATATATCTTTCACCTGGAAGGGTGAATGTAATTATACCTTTAAAAAAAAGTGGATCTTATGGACTGCTGATGTACCTTTAAAGTTTTACTCTAAAAGATAATTAAAGGAACACTACATGCACCTTCCCAGGTAAAATACACACTACAGGTACACTCCTGGGCAAAAAAAAAATGGGCCAAGCCCAAAATGGCAAATATGAAGCTTTTAATGGTCTTAACAACAAATCATTGGTGAGAAAAGGAGCAGGAATGAAACAAATGCACTCCTGAGAGCTCCTGTGCCTCCATTCACTGGTTTCCTTTTGCTGCAGTGAGCTGTTTGTTTGGGGAAAAGCGAGAAACAGGGAAATTCACTTCTATAGTCTTCTTGTACACAAAGGTAAAATCAATTCAAACTAACACATGCCTGGGTGTACAAAATGTTCCAAAAATATCTTCTGGGATGTTTTTTTCTTAAAAGATGAGTCATTATTTGGTTTTCTGCCGCACCTGAAGCAGCCCATCAAGAGCCACAAGCCTTAAACATTTAAAGAAATCAAAGGGAAAAGCTCTCGCATACTAACTTCCTTTATCTACTTGTTTAATTCTTGCTCATTTCCTGACCAATGATTTGTTGTTAAAACCATTAAAAGCTTCACATTTTGTCTCAATTCTTTGTGACATAGATTCCCCAAGATGTTGGAAACATTCATTTGAGATTCTGGTCCATGTTCACATGATTGCATCACGCAATTCCTGCAGATTTTTCAGAATCTCCGGTTCTACCACGTCCCAAAGGCGTTCTATTAGATTCAGTGACTGGGAAGGCCACTAAAGAACAATGAACTCATTGTCATGTTCATGAAACCTGTCTGAGATGACTGCTTCGTGACATGATGTATTATCATGCTGGAAGTAGCCATTTAGAAGATTAGTAAATTGTGGCCATGAAGGGATGCATGTGGTAAGCAGCAATACTCAAATAGGCTGTGGCATTCAAGCGATGATTGGACCCGTTAATACCAATCAAAGTGTGCCAAGAAAACATTCCCCACACCATTACACTACCTCCAACAGCCTGGACTGTTGACACAAGGCAGGTTGGGTCCATGGATTCATGCTGTTCGCACCAAATTCTATCCCTACCATCTGTGAGCCTCAGCAGAAATACAGATTCATCAGACCAGGCTACATCTTTCCAGTCTCTCTGATTAGATAATTGCATGAATATGTAGGTGTACAAGTGTTCCTAATAAAGTGTTTGGTGAGTGTATGTACGTACTACAGTATATGTATATGTATGTATATACTGTACATGCATACATAATAAGTGTTCATCACTAAAAAAGGGACCATCAGTTTTATGTCATTTCCAGCACATATCTCATTCTAAACATTTTGCTTAGGGTGCATTAATCCCGCTTATTATTAATTATGCACATCTTCATTTCTCTAGAGTTACCGGCATCCTCTCAGACTTCATTTCATATTTTGTTACCTAGATCCTTCTTCTAAGACCAGCAGGTTTGGTGGTTAACTGTGTATATGCTAAGAATGAACAGCAAACTGAGGCCACTCCTTTACTCTTAAAATTTTTCCTTTTTCTCTAAGACCTTTAATAGCCGCACATGGCTACTGAGGTCTTCCTCCAGCCTCTGATGTGATGTATTAAATATAGGAAATAATTAAATTTAATGTTAAGTAATTAGAAAATTTTACATTTAAAAATGTGAAAAAAACGGCCTGCAATGGATCAGTGTCCCATCTAGGATGTGTCCTAACTGAGGCCCAGTGTTCCCCGGGGTAGGATATGGTGCAACCCTGACCAGGATAAAGTGGCTAATGAGGATGAATGAATGAATGAATGAATGAATGAAAATCTCTGCCACACCGCCACATTTTAAGTCAGCTGATGCTGATTTATATTGTCTTCATACAGGAACAACAGAGGTTAATTTTACATGTGATGCCACTCTGAGACAGGCCATGTTATGTAAGTTATTGGATTATTAACAATTATTACTAGCAGCTATTATAAACTTTATAGCAATTAATGTTTATATGGATTTTACTATATTTTTGGAGACAGATGAAAGGTAAAAGGTTACAGGCCTGAACTTCATGAACATGATTTCGCCACATTTTATTCCCCTCTGAGCATCTGAGTCGAGATCTCTAACAGACTACTGGAGTGAGAGGCTGTTGTATCCTGCAGTCCTCTCTGAGTTCTGTCTCTTTAAGTTTCAGATAACTTTGTGGTTTAATGTTGAAACATTTTAGTCATGTCAACATCAAAGCTGGTAATGAATGCCTCCCTCCTCTCCAAACAGGCATCAATCATATAGTAATGATATGCTTCCTTGTGTGCCGAGCAGTGAAGATTAACACACTGCCTCACATTCCTTGTGTCTGACTTCAGCCTGTCTCAGCCCTCACCTACCAAAATATGAACCTGGAGCTCAGCAGGGAACTGCTACAGACTTTGGTACGTGGGACAAATTCAAAGCTCTGAAGAGAAGGGAAACTGCAGAAAAACTTCATAGGGTGAAAGTATGAACTTGGACCCCATGTGAGGTTACCTGAGTGGAACTGGAAGGGTGTCCGGTGCTATTCTGCCCCCGATCAAAGGAGTCATATCAATTGGTTCTGTAGCAAAGCTATGTCTTATTGTGCTGTAAACTGTTCTAACAGTTGCAGTTTTTCCGGGATATTGTTCATTTTGATATCTAAGCTAGCTTGTTGTACTGATATTAGGACTAGCAAACTGATGTAAGTAAATTAGCTAACACTAAATTAGCTAACACTAGCTAAATTTCATAACAATTTATTGACTGTATGACCTTAGCAAACAATCAAAGTGGTTTGGTTAATTTAGCCAGTTAATCATTTTTAAACAAACTCCACCTGCAGGATGAGCAGAGCATAAAAGAGCATTTCATCATTCAGATGGGTAACTTACTTTAGGTTTTGGAGCTAGATGAAAGTCATGGAGAGCAGAGGTTTTTCCTCAAAAAATATGCTGTGTTGAGTGTAAGTGTTGGATGATGTTTATATTTTCCAGTATACAGTATTTTCAGTTGGTACTTTAGATTAGCTACTTACATTACTATAATCAATATTATATCTTTAATTGTATGGTAAGGAGAGTGATTGTGGAACCGGAGTCGGAAAAAATGGCCATGGTGATTACACTTGTGTGAATTGTAAAAGTTTCAAAAGTTCCCCAATCTGCAGTATACGTAATAGTTCCAAAATTACAAACTTGGTTAATGTTTAGCTTTTTAAAATTGGATTGAGGCATTTGTGTCTGTGACCAATTTCTCCTAGCATATGTTTGCTACACAAACGTAAACCTCAGGGTGGCCTTGTACAACGCCTTTCTGGTCATCCAAACATGAGACTGCTTAAACACATGCACACATAAAGGGTACATTATAACAACTTGGCGTTTTAAACAACATTGTTATGGGTTACTCCAAAACCCACTCTCTCATATAATCATACTCTCATTCATTCAAGCCCACTCCCTCATAACTGAAGAATGACTCACTTTACTCATAGACAAGAGAGATCGAGACAGTATTGTGTGTGTGTGTATGTGTGAGAGAGAGAGAGAGAGAGAGGGAGAGAGAGAGACCCTGTGGTCCTACAGACATTAATGGTAATTAGTTATTTGCAATAAACAAGAGAGAGAGAGAGAGAGAGAGAGAGGGAGAGAGAGACCCTGTGGTCCTACAGACATTAATGGTAATTAGTTATTTGCAATAAACAAGAGAGAGAGGGAGAGAGAGAGAGAGAGAGAGAGAGAGAGAGAAAGGGAAAGGGGGGGCGGTAAAAGAGAGTTAAGGAAGGCATCTCGGGTGAGTTCAGATGAGCAATTATGCCTTTCATCACAATAAATGGAGCTCTATTCATGAAACTACCACTCAACCGATAATGGCCCCAGCAGCAACATTTGCACATTGAATGGGTAAATGCACATCAATCACGACTGTCACGGCAACACAACTCACGCTTTTAAAGCTCTTACCGTAGGAGAATGATGTAACCTTTAGCCTCTTTCTTTGGACTCTTCAACCGAGTAACTAACAGGCTTTACCCTTTTATATCGTGAACACATAAACACCTATTTAATCAAAATGGTTATGATAAACAGATAGTTATAATCCGTTGTCTGCCCCTAAAGATTAGATAAGCCACAAGGCAAAAAAAAAAAAAGATTCTTTATAGCTTGCTCTGTATATGCTGACAGAAAACAAATGCTCCACTTCGGGATCTGTCATTCCCCTTAGAACCATAAAAAAAGAATGATGTTTCCTGAAAATCACAGCCGTTCTTCACATTGTTCCACACTGAACAGACATTACAGTTTATTACAGACAATACAGGTGGACATCAGCTGCATCAACAACGAGTGCTCCAATCAAGTCTTCTTTACCACAGCAGATGAAGAAAAAGCTGTAGAGTGAAAATAAAATAAATGTTTGTAGTCTTATTGCAGTGTTGTAGTCTTAATGCATCAGTCAACAGAAGGCATTATGTGATCATAGACAAGCTATAATTTGTGACTGAGAATGTCTCACTTATTAATGCTGTATTTAACTAACTCCGACTAGGAAAGCCCAGTGAAAACACTCCGTTAACTTGGAATTCCTATGGGAACTCAGGTTTCCTCAACCCCAAGTTCAGCAAGTGAAGTCAAATCAACATGGCTGCTCACCGCATGAACAGCAAACGAACTAGCACTTCTCATCTTATCTTTAAATGAGTTTTACTGTATATAAGTATTTGCTTTAGATTAATCACATACAGGCATATTTGCTTGTTAACTCTATAACACTGGCTACACAGTTCAGTGTTTTGAGGAGGTAAATATATATCACTCATCACAGTTTGTTGGGTAGCTTGGAGGCATCCATGTTCCCCCATTTTGTAGCTTGAACGCATGGAGGTCAAAGATGACATAATTCCCAGCTCCGACAAGGTCATATGGTGGGCTTTTAAGGAACTTTCAAGAAGGAACAAGCTTCTCAAATATGAATTATAAGATATGCCTTCTCACACCTTATAAGGCACAAACAATATTCTTACAGATATTATAAATTAATTACAAAACTTTGATGGTGAATGAAGATATTTTGAATATTAAACAGTAAATCTAGCATTTATGTTCATGAGATAACATAAATGCCTTTCCTTCCCATAGCATTTTGCACATACTATATTTAGACAGGTTTACTTCTTTCAAGTGATCTTAAAAAAATATTCTGGCCCACTGGCAGATCATTTGTATTACACTAAAAGGTCAAAGATTTGTGGACACCTGACCATCACACCATCACACCCATATGTGGCTCTTCCTCAAACGGTTACCACAATGTTGCAAGCACACAATTGTTAAAGATGTCTTTGCATGCTGTAGCATTACAATTTCCCTTCACTGGAACTGAGAAGT
>CM040983.1:22259433-22282453 GCA_022985145.1 Pangasius djambal | reverse complement strand
AAAGCGAGCTCCATGAAGACATGGTGTGTGAAGGTTGGAGTGGAAGAACTCGAGTGTCCTGCACAGAGCCCTGACCTCAACCCCACTGAACACCTTTGGGATGAACTGGAACACCGACTGAACCCCAGACCTCCTCACCAACATCAGTGTCTGATCTCACTAATGCTCTTGTAGCTGAATGAACACAAATCCCCACAGCGACGCTCCAACATCTAGTGGAAAGCCTTCACAGAAGAGTGGAGCTTATTATAACAGTAAAGGGGGAATAAATCTGGAGTAAAACGTGGGCATGATGATCAGGTGTCTGTAAACCTTTGGCCATATAGTGTATATTATAATATGTTAAGAATATACTATAATACTTTTTTGATAGTCATAAACATTTAATTAGCTAAGACAATTTAATTGTGTCTAAAAATAAACAGCTAAACAGCCAAGTAAAAATCTGCCCCCAAACATCAGAATATGAACTACTTAGAACTTAGATAAACATGATTCCTCTGAAGTAGATGTCATAGTAGATGTCATGTCCATTTGTTTTATAGATGTCCTTAGAACGATTTGAAAATAAAAAATCTAAACCCTGCTTAATTGAAAAGTATTCACCCCCAGAGTCAATATTTAGGGCATTGGCCTTGTGCAGCAGTTACAGCTTTGAGTTGTGTCAGCTTTTCACCTTTGTATGTGTCTCTATGAGCTTTGCACATTTGGACTAACATTAGAACTAACAACTGTTGGAGGACAGTAATTTTCAGGTCATGCCACAAATTTTCATTTGGATTAAAGTCTGGGTTTTGACTTTTTGACCATTTCAAAACATAAACCTTTTTTTCAAGCCATTCCTTTGTAGTTTTTGTTCTATGCTTTGGCTCATTGTCCTGTTGGGTGTCAATTTTCGCCCTAGTAATATATGTCTGAACAGGTTCTCCTCAAGAATTTGCTTGTACTTCACTTCATCCATGTTTCCCATGGTGGCAACAAGACTTCCAGTTCCACCTGCTGAAAACTCCAGAGCATGATGCTACCACCACCGTACTTGATGGTAGAAATGGTGCTACCTTGGTGTTGGGTTGTATTTGGTCTACACCAAACATAACACTTTTCTTTTAGTCCAAATGGCTCACAATCCAAAAGCTCTCAGATTTTGTCACATGCCTTCTACCAAACTCTAGGAGTGCCTTTAAGTTAGCCTTTCTCAGAAGTGGCGTCCTTCTGGCCACTCTCCTTTAGAGGCCAGATCTGTGAGGAGCTGATGCTATTGTTCATGGCTTCACAGGTTCTTCTATTTCAAGCAGCGAGATCTGTAACCCCTTCTGTGTTGTATCTGGGCTCTTGGACACTTTTCTGACAATTGCCCTTCTTGCCAAGTCTTGGTAGTGTCTGGGTTGTGCCATATTTTCCCCCATTTTGTTATAATGGATTTCCCAGTTGCTCCTAGGAAGGTTCAAAGCTTTGCCCACACTTTAATACCCAGCTCCATTGTTTTTCCTCCTCACTATCCTCCTAGCTTTATCTAGAATTTTCACTGGCAGTTCCTTGGTCTTCATGACAGCAGGACTGAGCTAATCTGCCATTTTAGCTGTGAGACTTCCCAAGGCCAGAGATACATACAATTGGCCACAGATGGATTTGAAATTAACACAGGGGTACCTTGTTTAACATAATTAGTGTGAGTGCTCAAGAAAAATGAATACTAATCCTAATTTAGACTGAAAGGGGGGCGGGGGGAGTGAATACTTCTCAATTAAGCAGGTTGCATTAAAGCAGACTTCTTATTTTTAAATAATTCTGAGGACATCTAACTACTTTTTAATTTAATTTAATTTGATTTCTGTTGAGCGCCACTTCAAAAGGAGCACACACACAAAAATCCCATTAGGATTTGCTTAAATTTGATGCTGCAATACAGCAAAAGTGAAATAATCCCTAGGGGGTGAATACTTTCAGGAGGCACTGCATACCCAAATATATATAATTTAACTTAATTTGAGGCATTGGAGGAATCCTTACCGTTTTCAAAATTTCAAGATAAAGCAATTTCAAAATCACATCCATACCTTCACATTCATTATTGCAAAACCTTTTCGGTTGAGAATTGCAGAAATAATTATCCTCTTGGGTTTGGCCCAGAATTTGGTTGACTGGAGTCTGTAGAATGCAGACAGATTCTCATCTGAGTGCAGTCGACTCACAGGCCATCTGTCTGAGAGCAAAGCAAAAAGAGTCAGTTGTGCTAAATTATTTCTCCGCTTATGATCTAGGCTAATGTTCCTCCCGCCTTGTTGTTTCTTTCCTCAAACATAAATGTGACCTGCCATATTTTTCCACTTCCCCCTTCTGTCATTTTCATTTCATCCCGAGCCAAATCCTTGCTTGCTCCGTCTTCTGCGGTTTCTTTTGCCTGCTGCAGAGCTTTTTTTTTTCTTTTGCTAGCTTTACACTCGTCCAGTCAGCATGCACATGTGTGTGTGTGTGTGTGTGTGTGTGTTTGCGTTTTCTCCCTGAGGAAAGTGAATAAGGACACAAAGAGACACACTAACCATATACACATGGCACACACAATGACTTCACCCACAGACTTCCTGGAGAAGTGGGCTCAATAAATATTTTCATAAAAAATATATTATTTCCTCTTACTTTAAAATACTTTTGTATTAATATATTGTATTACTTTGAAATACAATATATTAAGGGCCAGATGTACCGAGCTGTTTGCACATTTAATCCGTGCGCGTTATGTACGAGCCTAAAATGGCGTAGGAACCTAAATGCTCAGGCACTGTACATGCACTTGAGGGAGGATCACACAAAAAAGTTGGCACAAAAAAAGCCATACAAATGCCTTCCACTCTGTTTACATGTTTTGGCACGCATCTTCATTTAATAACTTCATTTAATCTCCTCTTTACTCCAGAACTTTCTGATGGCTTCATGGTTGACCATCTACAATTTCACACTCAGACAGAGTTAGGAGGTGACCTCATCTTTGGCCACATATGAGTCAGTATAAGAGTGCACATATGAAAACCTTTCTCATAGAATATTTTATGTTGTCATGCATTGGTAATATACCGTATGTCGGCTTTCGTTCAGACAGCAAATCTGATACCAGTGAGAGTCTCTAGAAAAGCCAGAGTCAGTGTTTATGTACATTATATGATCATACATAAGTGAAGGGATTTTTAGTTTGCCTTTTAGATGCTGATAATCTTAAATGAATGATCAGCTAAGGACTGTGTAACATGAAAATCATCATTATTCATGTGAATTTTTTTTTTTTTTTTAACAAATATATGTCCAGTGAATACTTTACAAAGCAGTTAATTTATTTATTAGTTGGACATTTACAATAGTTACGTTGTATACCTAAGGCAAGTGAAGAACATGTGAAGAGGTATAGCCAGTCTTGAAAAAAATCACACATTCAAAAAAAAATAAAATAAAACTAATACTGAAAACTATTATTTAAAAACTTGGAGGTGGGAGGAAACCGGAGAACCTGAGGAAACCCATGCCATCATGTGTTGAGCTACAGCCTTATTAATCATTAATGAGCGCCAACTTGCCTTTTGCTCTGTACATTCTCATGTACATTCTGTACATCTGGCACAAAGTGTCACTGTATTTGGACCCATAAGCTCTGCAAATACATTTTTTTTTAGTCCAGTTTCAATACCTGTGTTTATATGCTTCCTTCGGTTTCCTATGCACAAGCACGAGATTACACATCAGCCACATTTCTCCATACTGTGCCCTCACAGCAAAACACTTTCTTATGAAAATGTCAAGCAAAAGCAGCCCTCAGAAGAACAACATGAGCGAGAGGACAAGCAGGTGAAATCTGTTGGCCAGCAAGAAATGAGGGAAGCAGAAATGACCGGTAACGGGCTGCTTCTTGTCTTTAATTGTTTCTAAAATCATCAGAGCAGCTCTATAGGCCAAAACATCTGTCAATATCCAACATGAAATGTATAGAACATTTCTATACATTTCTATAACAAAGAAAAAAAAAGAAAGAAAAAGAAAGTAAGAATATCAGATAGAATAGATACTGCCATGTACAGTATGAAATCATTTTAGGTAAATACACACGCGCACGCGCACACGCACACACACACACATACACACACACACACACACACACACACACACACGCAGTAGATTGCGTAAAATTGTAACTCAGTCATTTTCTCCCACATTTCCTCTCTCCAGCTCTCTTGTCTTATTTGCTGCCCTTTTTTAGCTGTTTGCTCAAAAACCTGCATTCCACAGCTCACTAATTTCAGCAAATTCATCATCTGACTGTGCTGCTTTAAATTCCTGCTCTTACATGTGCAGCTCTGCTTGTAATCTCTCTATCATTGTGTACTCACGTGCTTTACTGACACTTGCCATTCAGTCCTAACATAGTGAGGCAAGGGGCAATAACGCAGGCTTGTCGTTCTTGTTCATCATAACCCAGACACTTGTGCCCCTGCCATGGCACTCTTAATGCCAGGGTCTCCTTCCAAGCCTTTGATTAGCCATGGCCTGACATGTCGATCTCACCCGACAACGACTCTTTGATTTATTGTTCCATGACCAATATTCACAAGTGAAAAAAAAAAAATCACAAACACAGCTGTGTAGATGAAATGTCAAACGAGATTCCGAATGAGTTGCTGGTAATTATTATATTTCCCTTCAAGCCCAGACAATCTGGCTCGCATTATAGACTCCTGCAGCGAGACAGAGAGAGAGTGAGAGAGAGAGAGTGAGAGAGAGAGTGAGAGGGAAGCATGTGTGTACCCTCATTGTAAAATTACTGCTGTTTCTACATACTCTCTAAAACATGAAGAAATGTGAATATTTAATGTCACAGTTCTTGTGTTGGCTTACACACACACACACATACAAACACACACAGCTAGCTTCCAGATGTTCAGTGTATACAGTCCACTCAAAAATCTTCTACTCTCATAGTTTAATAAAACATTAATCTGAAAGCAGTGTATCCATGCCTTTGTTCAAGGGCCTGTGCTTGACTATGTTCCTGCCAGCCGAAGTGATGTAGAATCATAATGTCTCACTTTCATAATGTAGGATCAGTGTGGCGTTACACAAAAGACATTAAGTGTGAGGGGAAATGGATCATTTTTGGGAGTGTTATGCTCTGAACATTCCTGTGTGCACTCGGCAGGGGGGATTTCAGAGCTTTTGATTGTCAGTCTCGTTGAATAATATGGATCTCACTCTGGGCTAATTCAAAATGAGATGGGAAGCAAGTGAACAGGACCTTCTGGCTGACTATAAGTAGACCTCTTTGGTACTTGTAAACAAAAATAGATGCGAGTACAAATTGGCTGCAAAAAGACATGAGTAGCCTTGCAACCTGATGCTACCGAGTTATAATCTGACTGAAGAATCAAGAATTTTCTTTAGGAATCGGATTGACATTTGCTAAAATGTTCTCCACGTATTACTACGGATTAGCTTTAAAAGACAGGGAGCACTGGAAGATACTTATGGACGCCTTATCCTTGGCGTCCTGTCAGTAGATAAATTATGCTAAGTGGTGGTCTAACCTGCAATGACCATATACAGTACTGTGCAAAAGTCTTAGACACCCTATTTTTTTTAGTGCAAACTTTGTGTAGATTTTTATTTTATGACTTCTACATTATTGATGCAGTACAAAAACTTTTTAGAATTCCAAACATTAGTTTTCTAGAAGAAGTGTACAAATCTCTTGATGCTTACAACTTTGTTCTTTCCATACATTCCATAATAACAAACTTATTTGTAACCTAAACATGTTAGCTAGCTAAACATATGCGTTATATTCAATTCCTTGATCAGTACAAACGTGACCTAGCTATCTAGCATTAGCGAGCTAGTTTCTTGATGTAGATTTTAGGCGACCTATGTAGGTTTGTTAAAGCAATATAAATAACTAGCACGCTAAGCCTGTTAGAGTCTTAGTTAGCAAACCAACTTACATGATATGATATGAACTTCTTAGCTGAGATTAAATGGGCACTGCAAAGAAGGAGCTTCTCGGACCAGTTATCCTTCCTAACTGCCTGTAACCACAACCTGACCTCTGTTGGCTTGGAAAGATGTCCGATTTGATAGTATGCGGTTAAAAACGGAAGTGTTTATGAACACTTCATTCTGACACCCAGTAGGACAACATGATATTTTAGAAGACAAATTCTGGCTCTTAAAAAATCACTATAGATCCCGCTATGTTTTTGCCACAAGGACGGGCGGCTGGCATCAGAGTGATGTGTCTCACTCAGGGGGCTATAGGTTAATTTTCTGCTGTAGAAAATGTATTCATGTCCTCAAGGCTGTGGATGGATGATTTGAATAGGGGCAACTAACCAAACAGATTTCTAGCTACCTATGGGAGGTTGGGATTACAAATTAATTTGCATTTTACCATACTAACACAAAAAGATTTTGCCCCCAGACTCTTCATGGTGTAAATAAAGTTATTTATGTAATTTATTTTGACCTTTGCAACTGGGATCATCAGATGGCTCTGACTTCAACGCATCGCTTTTCTGGTTCCATTAAAATGATGAAGAATCTGAAAAAAGGGTAAAACAATGAATAATGCTCTACCATCAAAACCTACTGAAATGCACACTCACTGTCCACTTTATTAGGAACACCTCTGCACCTGGTCATTCATGCATAATGCATAAAATCATGCAGCTAATGTTAACATCAAGCAAAAATGTGATCTCACTGACTTTGATTGTGGCTTGGTTGCTGGTGCCAGACAGGCTGGTTTGAGTAGTTCAGAAACCGCTGATCTCCTGCCTTTCTCAAAGCAATGGTTACAGAGAATTAACAGAGAATGGTGGGAAAAAACACAACTACGACAACAAAAAGTGAGCGAAAGTGAAACACCTTGTTGATGAGAGAGGTCAGAGAAGAAGGACCAGAGCTGACAGGAAGACTATGGTAACTCAAATATCCACTTTTTTTTTTTTTAAAAACTTTACATGCTGTACACTTGAAAAAGAAAAACACAGGCAATGTTTTTCCAATCTTCAACTGTTATGTTTTGATGAGCCCGAACCCACTGTAGCGTCAAGATTCCTGTTCTTGGCTGACAGGAGTCTAACCTGATTTGGTCTACTGTTGTAGCCCATCACCTCAAGCTTCGATGTGCGTTCTGAGATGTGTTTCTGAGATGTGTTTCTGGTCACCACAGGTGTAATGAGTAGTTGAGTTACCGGAGCCTTCCTGTCAGCCATTCTCCTCTGTCCTCTCTCATCAACAATTCTGTCCACACAGAATTGTTCACTCACTGGTCAAGTCAAGCTAGCTTTATTTATACCGCAAATTTAAGGACAAGAAGGGCTGCACTGTAAAGGCAAGTTAATATGAATTTGAGCGAAAGGGGAGTGAAAACTTTTCTGCAGTTGCAAAACTTTGAGCATGTTGAGCAAGCACAACCTTTAACTCTGAACTCCTTATCTGTATCCTGTATCAATTGTAAGTCGCTTTGGATAAAAATGTCAACCAAATGAGGTAAAGGTAAATGTAGGAATGTAAATGAATGCTCTACCAGTTAGCACAGGTTTTGCACTCACCACACAGTCAGCATCTATTCTGCTGACACCACCTAACTGCTCACCTATCTTTAACCACAGACAAATTTTGGTCGCAGCCATCCATACACATTCAGCAGTCCACTGGCATCATTGCGGGAGAGGAATGTAAGCATGTCGGAAGGCCCACCCAGTTGTTTAGAAGAGTGCGGGAATCAGCATGCTACGGCTCGCAGGGCATTTCATTTCCAGCAAGTGTGTGTGTGGGCACATGTATGTGTGTCTCGGGTCTCCTACGCTCCACTGCTGGTATTCACACAGGCAGACACAGTCAGATTGGATTTTACCAGAACCCTGATGGGCAAAGGAACCACAAAGATCCCTGCCAGCGAATACCAGCAGCTGGGATTGGCAGGGAGATGCTTTTCCTGTCACGCTACTCAGCTCCTTTCATCCCAGATAATGGTTTCCTATTTGTGAGGAGTGGCATATCAGAACCTAAGCCCTGTCTTTAGGAATATTCATAGCGCTTCATCAGACATGGTCATTCACGAGCGTTTCCGCGGGCCACAACTCAAGAGCAGGGAATGGAGAGAAGACTCCAAGAGAAGTTAGCGTATTCACACCAGCAGGCCTCCTTTAGTATTCCAACTTTGAGGATGATAGATTTTCCAGCTCTGCAAGGTCTTCTGTCACTGGTGCTCATGGGAACTGTTAGGCTTTTGTCTTGCTCTCAGTAGTTTGCCTGGAGTTTCTACACACAAACATCAGGCTGGCTTTGCAGCACAGCTCAGAAATTTGCTATCCTAATAAAAGAGCTAAGCAGGTAACCCTTGGAACCCAATAAACACAATTTGAGGACATTCGCGCATAGTCTTGCTGGTTTTATAACTCAGCAACCAGAAATAAGATGCCTCAGAAATAAGATGCACATCTTTTAAAACAGAACAGGACTTACCCTTTCCAAACAATTAATTAGTCAATTAGTCACACTCAAGAAGGCAGAATTAAATAGACTGATATATCTTCTTGGACTGAGAGTGAAATATCACACATAACAGATGAAATAAACAAAATAATACTCCATTATATCTTTCAATATCAGTTGAATTAAAGTTTTATTAACAGATAATCATAAATTCCCATGTCATTCAGAATTATACAAATAAATAAACATATGCAAGATTTGTTAGCAGAGAACTTTGGTAATTGGCATGAAACCAAGGGGAGACAATATCAGTGAAAAATATTTTTGTCTAACACTAATCATATGTTCTTTCACATTGTTAAGTAATAGAGTGCCCCATCCACTTATTTCCAGAGCACAGAGAATCTAATCTACAAAATATCTCCACAGATGCAACAATGTTTTAGATATACATGCACTAATTTCTTAAAAAAAAATGTTATTTTAAAAATGTTTACTTTAGTATTAACATATAAAGTCATGACGTGTGTAGTCTATGATGCCTAGGGTTCTAAGGGTTAAAAAATACACTTAAAGCCAAGTGGACCTCAAATCAAATAAATTTTTTGTTTGACTGTTAATACTTTCCTGTCAGAAAATTATCCAAAGCGTGTGTGCGCATTAGTACTAACCCTTATTCTGCAATGTGGGAACTAATTCACTGGGATTTACAGTACAATAGCCTGTCATTAACTAAACTGTATCCTGATCACACTCACAGATTCAGAGCCATGCTGCTAGGAGCAAGTCTTCCACAAAGGCTCAAACATGCAAAGACAGTGAAGGTAAGCTCTGTATCTAATGACATGTGGATGTACAGAACAGCACACTTAATGAAACCTTAAAATAACCATTTCACTATGAAAAGACACTATGAGCATTATGTAATTTTCCAAACCCTTAAAAATCAGTCCTCCTTGTTGAAGACCGCAACTGGCTCCATGGATGCTGGTTGTGACGTCAGAGGATGTGGGGCAGCAGAATTGCAGCCTTGGTAATGGGAATGGAGACACTCTCTGCCATTAGGCCGAGGCTGACTGCATCTCCTCGGTATTTCCCTCTCACACGGACAGCGAAGCCACATTCACCACACTCATTTACTGTGGAGAGAGAGAGAAAAGTAACCAAGCACACACACACGTGCGTGCGCACACGCGCACACACACACATTTATTTGTTGTGCATGGACTGCAGTCCAGTTATTAGCTGTGGTTCATAAACACACGCAAACACACATAAGCGCATGTTCATACTGGCAAAGCTACAGCCGGAAACCAATGAAATGGACACAACACAAAATGCATCCAACCATGCAGGATTTCACAACGTGCATGTGTACATTAGCGCTGTTCCATGCCAGCTGTGTGAAATGTGTGGAGTTGATCAGCAATAATAAGAATTACTCTTTCTTTCCTCTTTCTTACTTCATATTTTCTATAGAAAGTTTTAGTCAAAGGTTTTCCCAATCCAGGAAATGTCTTTCTCCTATTGCTGTGGAGGGCTGTTTTTCTTTCCATACACAGAAAGAGAGAATGAGGGAAGGTTTTTGTACCTGAGTATGAGTGCATGTATGAGTTGATACAAACTTATATGTTCTCTTGAAGCGGAATAAGTGAGTTTGTAAAAAACTGACCAGCAAGCCAAGACATATTCATCCCTTTATGTCTGTTTTTGGCAGATGCAGCAGTACAGTACAGAGCAAATATAGACACTAGGGAGAAATCTGGACCTGGAACAAGTCCCAAAATCTTGAACAGCACTGCAGCCTGCACAGTAAAAGAACACCTCATAAATTATATGGTCAGAAGTTTGTGGACGCCTGAGCATCACACCCATATGTGATTCTTCCACAAACTGTTGCCACAAACATGGAAGCACACAATTGTATAGAATGTCTTTGTATGCTTTACATTTTCTCTTCACTGGAACTGAGAAGTTCCAAACCTGTTCCAGCATGACGATGCCCCTGTGCACAAAGCGAGCTCCATGAAGACATGGTGTGTGAAGGTTGGAGTGGAAGAACTCGAGTGTCCTGCACAGAGCCCTGACCTCAACCCCACTGAACACCTTTGGGATGAACTGGAACACCGACTGCACCCCAGACCTCCTCACCAACATCATTGCCTGACCTCACTAATGCTCTTGTAGCTGAATGAACACAAATCCCCACAGCGACGTTCCAACATCTAGTGGAAAGCTTCCCAGAAGAGTGGAGCTCATTATAACAGTAAAGAGGGAATAAATCTGGAATGAGATGTTCAACAAGCACATATGGGTGCCATTATCAGGTGTCCACAAACTTTTGGCCATATAGTCACACTATTGCATTTCATGACACACTTCTCCTTTGCAAGGTATTGCTCTCAAAACAATGAATACATTAGATAAAAAATGTACATTAAAAAAAAACATCCAAATTGTGCAGAACTGCAATGCCACTGCAAAATGAAATGCTCAGATAACATTTTCATAAAAACCAAATAGTGTAAGACCAGGCAACATTATTCAATCTTCAGTTGTCCAGTTTTTGTGAGCCTGTGCCCACTGTAGCCTCAGATTCCTGTTCTTCACTGACAGGATCCACCTCGAGCTTTGATATGTTATGCATTCAGAGATACTTTTCTGCTCACCATGGTTGTAAAGAGTGATTATTTGAGTTACCATAGCCTTCTTGTCAGCTTACACCAGTCTGGCCATTCTTCTCTGACCTTTTTCAACAACAATGTGTTTCCACCTGCAGGACTGCTCCTCGCCGGATGTTTTTTGTTTTTATGCACAATTCTGTGTAAACTCTATAGACTGTTGTGTGTGAAAATTCCAGTTTTTTTTTGAAATACTCAAATTGGCCCATATGACACAAATGTCCATGCCACAGTCTGTAAAAATTTTGTGATGGTAGATGCTGTTTCACAAATGTCCACTCCAGTAGCTCTCTTCGATTGACATTTAAGGGAAGAAGGCACTTCTTGACCTCCATTCAAGTATTCTTGAGCAATCTCTTCCTTTACCCAATAGGTTAACCTGAAGTTGAACAGGTTACAGTGTTTATGGTACTCTCCAAAGCACAGACAGCTGCATCTCTGGATAACCAGCTGCCTTGGGTACATTCTCACCTGCAAGTGCAGGAAGATTAATAGGTTTATTAATACACTGTGCTGTCAATATCTTGTAAGAATGCCTGGTTTGGCCACATATTTGAACTGTGTGTATTTGGTCTGAACTAGAGCTTTCCAGTGCTTCGGTAAATGCAAAAGTAATGTTGGCTGCAATATCAGGCGATTGCGTTTCAGCCAACTTCCCTTCTAATGTGTTAACTATTCCAGTGATCTACCTCACTTCACTGCTATGTCTCTCATTGCTTGGACTGATGCCTGTAGGATTTCTGTTCCCATTGCACCTGCATCATTTCATTAAGGGCCAGGAGCAGATGGGTTCCTGTTCCTATGTTAGGATACAATCGATTTGTATACCATTATTACAGTTGTTCAGCTGTACATACAGGGGTATATCAGCCTGGACGACTAGTGAGACCATTGGTGTCTGTACCAGAGGCATTAATCCCAATCTTAGTTTTTGCCACCACAGCCAGTGTTCTAGTCTCAGGTAGCAGCCTTAATGTGCTTCTGAGTGTGCATAAGAGCTCTTTAACCCTTAGAGTTGGATTGTGTTCAATCAGCTGCATCAAGTGGAAGATCCATCACTCATCAGTTTCACTAAATAGCAGTACATAGCAAGAATGCAGTGCATTCTTCAGTCTTTTTTTTTTTTTTTTAAATTCTTTTTTGTTTCAACTGAAAGTTGTCACTTTGATATCACTTTGTTTAAAGTGCAGAGGTGCACAGGACTGATTTTTAAAATCCTCCTGAAGGAATTCTTCCTAATTCTCTCTGTCCCTGCAGTTATTTTTGTTTTCCTAAATAAAATTTAAATCAAATCCTTGCGCTGTGGCATAGTGAATTCTGTCATGGTCAGTGTTGTGCAAAAGAGCAAAGGGCTGACCCAGACATGGTTGAACTCCTGCGTCATTATCAGCCTGGAAAAACCCTTCACATGCTTCTGTAGACATAGAATCCTCTGTGTTTATTCTCTGTGCGAGGAGTTGTGTGAGGAGTTGGTAGAGGACTATATAGAGGATGCATGTCCAGCTTACTGCACAACTAAAACTGTGAAAACAAGAACCATGAACATGAACTGTGGATACGAGGCAAAAACTATACAGACTATAAGCGATACTGTGGCATGCACAACAAATGGCAATTACAACAAAATCTTGAGGGGGAGACACTGAAAGACTGGAACTTAAATACTGGTGCTAACAAGGTATAATGACACACAGGCAAGAGTGATTAGAGACAAGTGACGTGCTGGGGCTAATGGGTAGTGTAGTTCTGCGCTCATTGGCGCTACCATGACACTCTTATGATATACATGAGCTTCTGAGCCTTTATTTGGCTGTCCAGATGAGTGCATTTTAAATAACATACAATATGATAAACATTTGTATTATTTTGCACATCTATTGAACTGATTTATTTTCATCATTAACTAAAAAATGTTTGTAATGTAATTTGTAGCCTGTGGATGGCTGTTAAATGAAGTGTAGTAACGCATTCTTTGCTGTTAATTATGGCATTTATCATCACTAATCCTTAACAAGTTTTTTGCTTTAACTACAGAAAAGACGACTAGTCACTTCCTTTTTGAATTACTGGTTGACTAGTCAAAAATTAATAGTCATGCAACCCCTACTCTGTATTCGAGGCAGCTGTAGGCTACTAACGCTCCCCTGAGCTCTGCATTTCATTGCACTGTTGCACTGCCTCTAACAGCTCTTGCATTTGGCCCATGCCCACAGCCAGATCGTCTAATCTGCGTACCAGCACTGTAAAGGCATTCACTGGTTTTCCATCCATGATCAGTGAAGTGAAGGACTTTATTTCCTCTTTGCAACAGACTCTGCTGGCAATGCCAGAGAAAGATAATGCATAGCCAGCAGTACTTTCATATGGGGTCCCTGGAGGACTAGTGGCTAGGCGTGGTTAGGCTCTCATCACTGTGACCCGGGTTCGATTTCCGGCCAGGGAACCACCCCCAGCCACTGGGGATGCACACAACAATGCACTCCCAGTGCCGGTTCCAAGCCTGGTTAAGATCAGGGAGGGTTGCGTCAGGAAGGGCATCTGGCATAAAAACTGTGCCAAATCAAATATGCGGACCAATGATCCATAGTGGCGTCCCCTAACGGTTGCAGACGAAAGAAGAAGAAGGTGCCACCAATGGCATTACACTGCAGTTAGGGCCAGGGCTCTTGTAAGTGCCTGTCACACAAGTTCAGGTCCCAAACAATTTTGCCATTGATCATGTATATCATCCAATTCCACTGGGGACACACAATACCTCAACAATATAATAAGATAACAATTCGCAAAAAAAACCCCAAACATATGATACACATTGTCATGCATCTACAGCCCAGAAGAATGGAAAAATGGAAGAGTGTTACATAACGGCAAGCTTTTATAGCTAACACGGTCCTGAGGTGACGACTCTGCTACTGTAGATCCACGGATACACACATAACCTTCTGTTTTCCCCTGAGCATAAAGCATGTGTTAGTGCTATTATGCTTGACTGCAGTGTGTATATATATATATATATATATATATATATATATATATATATATGTATGCACTTTGTCACTCTATATATCATAGCTGACCTTAACACCTGACACATATGATACACAGCTGTCATGTGGCCACAGCAACCATGGAGTTTATGACTGGATCAGACCACTGTCACTCACAAGCTCGATCGTCAAACTCACACATGCACACACATACGCGCATATTTGTAATTCTAACTTGATGGGGTATTTCAGTTGACCTTTGTGTTGCTGTAGGTAAACATTTCCTCATTGTGTCCCCATAATGTATAAAAAAAGGTATATAATTATGGGAACGTTTGGTCTCTATACAAGAAAACACACACACACACACACACACACACACACACACACACACACACACACACACACACACAGTGTCGTGAGAAGTTGCATCTCAGCCGTCTGCTCCAAATCTGACCTTTCAGCCCAGAGGAAACAGCCCATAAATCTGTGTGGAGGGCTGAGCAGGCAACTCCCGTTTACTCAGGTGGTCTGCTCTTTCACCAGCACCAGCACACACACTTTCTGCCATTGTCTCCCCGAAACGCTATACAACAAGGAGGACAAAGAGAGTGTGGAGGCAGACAGTAGAGTCATAGCGCTTCCATCATGCTTACACACTCACACATGCATGGCAAATGTAACAGGCACTTGGAAATGTGCACCAATGCATGTGTAAAAAGCACTTAACATATAGTTGTATTTGTGCTTGTCTGTGTGTGTCTTCAGCCAGACACCAGTAGTGAGGTCAACTTGGTCGCATGTAAACACTTTCACACTGGGTGTGCACATAAGAATTCAATTACTAACACTCCTATGTAGCTGAGACCAGGAAGAAATAAATAGAGAATTTATACCCTGTGTTAAAAAGAGAAAAGAAGACAGGCCAATATGGGCATGTCCAAATCTAGAAGTCTTTTAGAGTTCTACAGTTTGTTCTCTGATTAAACCATTAAAGGTTATGAAGAACTCTACAACTGAGGGTTTCTTTTCAAAGAGGGTTCCACGTAAAATCCCTTAAAGACATGACAGACCTTTAACTATGTAAAAAAAACCACTGAAGCACCTTTTTTTTTTCTAACAGTGTAGAATAAAGTGATCTATTGATGAGTAATGAGTGCAAAAACATCTTAGCAAGTGAAAATATCCTGAATACTCAAATGTATCTAATATAAGATTACAATAAACCAAATATAAAAGTATTAAATCCATTTCTAGACATTTTTACTAATCGAGCTAGAAATATTCTTGGTCTACTGATAGATATTTTTGCATTTTTACGTTTTTTTTTTTTTTCCAGAAAGAAGCAGAATTATCTGGCAGTAGAATAAAGAAGGAATAGAAGAAACATTTAAACTTCAGATTAGTAAAAAATATCTAGAAATAGGTTAAATAATCCTATATTTGTTTTATTGTAATATTAAAAAAAGGAAACGCTACATGAATATGACTATACAGTATATTCAAGGTACTGTATTTTCATGTGCTAATATGTCATTTATTGCAGTGTACAGTCATATGTAGCTAGAGTTTATACTAAAATGCATCTACACAGGTGGTGAACTCGGGAACGTGCAGACCATCCATTACTAAAGATGGAATAAAATAGATAAGGTACGGTATATTGTGGAATAATATTGTGAATTAGTCACTTGGGGGAGTGTATGCTTTTGGACTATAACTTGTTTATTGTGTTAGATTTAGCCTGGGCGTGTTTAAGTCTAATTAATGACTAATTATTCATTTATTTCACTGAAAGAGTCACTGCGGGAAATCAGCAGAATATTGTAGTAAGAGGTAGTTGTAGGTGTTACTCGCAGGTCTTCATCTCTAGAGATGAGATTTTTAGGACATGTTTGTTAAAATGAAGACTGTAGGTGTGTTTCGATTGTGATTTGTGGTGGATCTGAATTTTGACCACTTCCACAAAATTCACGGCGTTTCAAAATGTACGTGCATTCCGCACTTTTGTAACTGCGTGCCTTTCCTATTATACTCTAAATAGACTATATAGGTATAGTATATAGAGTATATCTATAAATACAGCATTGTGAGGTTGTCCTTAAATGTTCTATGTAGAATCCTACAACTGATAGTTTCCCATTGAGAAAAGTTTCTAAATCTGTTTTTTAAATGAAGCTATTAAACTAGCAAAGGACCGCTGAGCAGACATTTTGTCGGAATATTCATCCATCCATTTTCTGTACCGCTTATACTACACAGGGTGGCAGGGAGCCTGGAGCCTGTCCCAGGGGACTCGGGGCACAAGGCAGGGGACACCCTGGATGGGGTGCCAACCCATCGCAGGGCACAATCGGACACAAACTCACACACCCATTCATACACTACGGACTATTTAGAGATGCCAATCAGCCTACAACGCATGTCTTTGGACTGGGGGAAGAAACCAGAGTACCCAGAGGAAACCCTGAAGCGCGGGGGAGAACATGCAAACTCCACTCACACAGGGTGGAGGTAGGAATCGAACCCCCATCCCAGGAGGTGCAAGGCAAATGTGCTAACCACTAAGCCTTTGAACATTCGGCTCACAGTTATACATTCTTAAACAATGTACAAAACACACAGTTTTTTTTTTTACCCTCATCCTGTGTAAAAATAGAATCCATTTGATTTCTGCTCTCTTAAAAATGCTTTACCTGCAAATGACTGCAGCTAGTCACTACATATCAATTTAGTCAATCAGAAACATGGCTATTGCTTTGCCTCACATGGGCCAAGAATGCTCGTTTTTCTTTTTCATTTGTTTAAGAGTGGCTGGGGATTTATTTTCGAAGGTCTCATAAGGAGGGTTGCTGAATCTGAACCGTTTGAAGCACTGGGCCAGTTCTGGTCTGTATTAAAGAAATAGACCATTTATTTGGCTCTGTCAGCGTTGGAATGGTTTGCAGACTTGCACTGCCTGCCCTGCTTTTTTTTTTTTTTTTTTTTTTTTTTTTAAAGCAAAAACTGGTTCAAACAATCACATTATCCTCCTGATCTCATTATGTAATTTAGCTACAGAAATAAGTATAGACTTACATGAAGAACTTTTTGCTGCTCTTTTGTCTTTGTCAAAAGAAGTGAATCAAAAAGAGAATAAAACAGAGAGTGACAGTGTTTCAAACAAATGGCCCCTCTTCTGAAAGCTTAAGAATCATTCACGGCACAAAAAATATCATCACAATTCAAAAACACCAGAATAATTATAAATTACAGAAGTTAAAAAAAAGAAATTATGCAATTTATTACATTAGAGATTTGTCGTTCATCTTCATCAGGCTCATGGTAATGTGCTAATAATACTATATTATATTATTATAATTCATTTATATTGTAATTCAGTCAGTAAATTAAATCCTTGCTTAACATTAATGAGTGTGAGGTGGTGTTATAGCACAAACAAGGAGACAATGGGTTTCACTTTTAATTACCACAAGTAGTTCAGCTTGGGCAATACTGGCAAGTACTTCATTTTGTCAGGATGTATATAAAATTAAGCAAACAATCATTTAAAAAATGCTGTGTGTCAAGGAAATAGTTAGGAAAAAAACATTGCCTCAGCACCACAACATGTGCCCTGTTAACAACTGCAATCTCGTTTATATAGTTAATACTGATTGTTGCAATCAAGCTTAACTAAGTCAATGTGTATGCCATTGATAGCAGCATTAGTGAAAGGTCACATTAAGTTTTAGTGCCTTTATGTACAGCTGAGAGCAACTGTATAACGCTGCCAGGGTACATGTTCTGTCTGCTCCTATTTGAGTAATTGAATGTGACTCCAGCTCCATTTTCTTCTGATTTTATAATCTCCCTCTGGTAGCATGGGGAGACACACACACACACACACACACACACACATTTGTCTTAGTATCCTTGTAAGGATCTTTCATTGACATTGTATGTCCAATACTATGTGGATGCCTGGCCATTACCCCCATATGTGGTTCTTCTCCAAACCTTTGCCACAAAGTTGGAGGCACATGATTATCTAGAATGTCTTTGTATAATGTAGCACTACAATCTTCCTTCACTGGAACTAAGAGACTCAAACCTGTTCCAGCATGACAATGCTCCTGTGCACAAAGCGAGCTCCATGAAGACATGGTGTGTTAAGGTTAGAGTGGAAGATCTCAAGTGTCCTGCAACTCAACCCCAGTGAACACCTTTGGGATGAACTGGAACACTGACTGCAAATCCCCACAGCCATGCTCCAAAATCTCCCAGAATAGTGGCGACTGTTATAGATGCAAAGGGGAGCAACTCCATATTAATGCCATGCCTTTGAAATGGGATGTTCAACGAACACATATGGGTGTCATGGTCAGGTGTCCACATACTTTTGGCCATGTAATGTAGCTTCTTGAACGCATTGCATATATACCACAGAGCTCAGCTACCACATGTTGAAGGGTATAAAGATGCTGACTGGGGTTGCAAAGGGAAGTATGACAAGAAAAATGACTTATAACCTACATCTCTGACAAATGTACCTTAAATGCTACTTATTATACCTGTCCACTATATCAGTTTTATTTCCTAGTGGCTATTTGACACCTGCTCCATTTAGCACTTATTACCACCACAGCGAGGAACATCAAAGCCCCTTTGACAATATGACACTCCCGCTTTCATGTATCCTATATAAACCTCAGCATAAAAGCAAAGTACTTTCAAACAGTCTTTCCTGCACCCAGTTTTCCCACCTGCTCAAATTTAATGCTTCACTTCACCTACACACAAACCTAAGCCTACACCAAGTGTGAATCTTTTCATCATGAACAACAAT
Source organism: Pangasius djambal (assembly GCA_022985145.1). Lineage (NCBI taxonomy): Eukaryota > Metazoa > Chordata > Actinopteri > Siluriformes > Pangasiidae > Pangasius > Pangasius djambal. The sequence goes on along the minus strand of CM040983.1, from coordinate 22,263,482 downwards.
GATGAGAGCACTACAGAAAAATACTCATGCCAGGAGAATGTGGCTGTGATTAGTACTGAAAGCAGGCCTGTGGGCTGTTGAAAAGGCGCAAGCACAGGTGTGGGTTAAAGGGGAAGACGTCTGGCTCAAAAGTGAACACAAGGCGAGCAGGAACAGTAAATCACAAGCACAATTAGACCCCAGCAATCATCGGTGATCAAGGGCTGCCGGCCAGTCGGCCTAAAGGACCACATCAAAGCCGTTTTGGTTCTGCTTGTGTGAGCACTGCAGAGCATACAGTGGCCGCACTGGACTGGTTTGCATTAGGCATAGATGGAGACACAAAGCTAAATTCTGAAGAGCAGGCTGGACAAAAGTGCAATGACCAAGATCTTGCAGTAATTTCTAAAGTAGCAGGTTTCCATCCTTTCATGAAAGGGTCATTTCTGCAATGGAAATGTTATCATGCTTTTGCAGGTTATGAGCATTATCAATCAATTCATTCATTAAAATTTTTTTAAACACTCAACAAACTTTTAATGCTTACTTTTTAACCTGATCCACTGCTGAGCACTGGCATACTGTAAATCTGATCTTTTTTTTTTATCTGAAGTGTGAACTTAGAGGGAGGGGGTGTAGTTCTTTGACCACTATTTTGTATTTAATGATCAATTGTTTAATGGAGTGGCTTCACAAAAATGCCATTAGACTACTGGAAAAGACACAGATGAGTGTCTACACTTTTGTTTTTGAGGAGGTGGGGTCGGTTTCCCCCCAGTGTTTCCCAAATTTGGTCACTTGCCAATTTTCACCCACACACTTATCACATTACAGCTACCAACCAGGTAGGGTGAAGGTTAACACGTTCTTCCTCTGAGACATGTGAAACCAGCCAACTGCGCCTTTTCTAACTGCTGCTTGTACTGCATCACACGGCAGCATAACACACTTGGAGGAAAAAGCTATCTGCCCTCTTCCGCATACATGAGCTCACAGATGCCTATGATTGTCTAGTGTCACTGTGATAGACAAAGGAGAGGGTAATGCCATCCCTCCCAACCACAGAGCGCTGCCAATTTTTCCTTTTTGGACTCCCAACCACAGATGGCCTTGACATTGTCAAGATTTGAACTCTTGATCTCTTTACAATAAATGGCATGCTTTCCTTTTGCCCCACATGGTAGCATGGCTACACTTCTACCACCGATGGAAACTGTACATTTCATACACTCTCCTGTACTTTTATAACACTTGCCTGTCCTGTGTTCAATACTTACCCAGATATTCTAATGAGGTTAAGTATGGCACTTTTCACACTTTGACCAATCTGTACATTTCTTCCAAAAGGACTTAATCATAAAAAGAAGAATCAACTTTAACTTTAATTAAAGTACTGAGAAGTCTCAACTATATTAGTGATTTTGCATTCAGCCCGACAGCGAGATACCAGTGTAAAGTTAACAGGAAACAGACAAAGAGCTCTTTGCGGTGAGACGCTGTGCACTTGTATGTTTTTAGCAGGGCAGAGTGACAGAATTTTAATGCGTTCCAGGGGCTCCTCAACCTCCCTCAGTCCTACCTACCCGCTTCATCCTTCTCCATTTCTAACAATAATAAACAGCTGAGACTCAGAGAAAAAATCTTCAGCCTGTTCTCCACTAAAAACAAAAGCTTCTCCACTGCTGATCATTTTATCAGCCCACCCTAATGATTAGAGACAGTATGCTTGACCCAGGTTATTGCCTTTAGGCCCAATGCCTAACTAGGATCTTCCCCCTCTTTCAGGTCAGTGAAGTGCTGAGGCGTATGTCTGTGAATACATTTCTGTAGGGTCTTTAAAAATCAAAGTTACAAGGATTTTGCACTTCCTTTTAAAGTAAGCACTCGGGTATTTCGTTTTCCACTGCAGGATAAGATAGCTAGCAAAAAATGAAAGCCACTACAACCTGAAGTCACCGCACTTACTCCAATTTACAGCATTTAGCCAAGTTGTACACTTCATACATACATATATTACCCGCCAAACTTTAGGATACACCTGCTCACAGAAGGGTTTTCTTCAACTGACTATTTTCTACTCATTCCGAAAAATAATGAAGACATTACCACTATGAAATAACACACATGGAATTATTCAGCAACCAAGAAAATGTTTAAGTCATGTATTAAGCAAATAAATTTTTTTTAGATTTTTTATTCTTAACAGCATTATTTTCTGATGAAGCATTGCACATTCCTGGCACCTTCTCAACCAGCTGCACAAGCGAGCTTCAGCTTGGAAGCTTTTCTTAAATTTCCAAACAGGCCAGGTACTTTTTGGTTGCGTCACCTAAATTAAATTAAAACTACTTGTTTTGGGAAAAAGCTTAATTTAAAGTGCAAACTACTTACTAGAAAATACACTTACATGTGTACAAATGATTCAGAAATGGGCATTCATTTCTCTATTTACATTGGTCTTACAAACAAAATTCATCCACAAATGTCTTGAAGACAATTAAATATATTTATTTAATCTAGCAAGTCCAAGCATTTGACTGGTAATATATACAATTTCATATAGTAATTAAATACTTCAGAACATAAATATAATCAAACAAATTCTAAAAAGGTTATAAAAGGTCAGAAACCACACTGGAACCTTCACTGGAACTAATTAAGAGACTCAAACCTGTTCCAGCATGACGATGCCCCTGTGCACAAAGCGAGCTCCATGAAGACATGGTGTGTGAAGGTTGGAGTGGAAGAACTCGAGTGTCCTGCACAGAGCCCTGACCTCAACCCCACTGAACACCTTTGGGATGAACTGGAACACCGACTGCACCCCAGACCTCCTCACCTCACTAATGCTCTTGTAGCTGAATGAACACAAATCCCCACAGCCTCGCTCCAACATCTAGTGGAAAGCCTTCCCAAAAGAGTGGAGCTCATTATAACAGCAAAGGGGGAATAAATCTGGAATGGGATGTTCAACAAGCACATACTGTATGAGTGTGATGGTCAGGTGTCCACAAACCTTTGGCCGTATAGTGTATGTACATATGGTTCTATGACTGAGTGGAGGATCGCCAGATGATCTGTTGCTTCACATGTTTTGCTCTCATCTAAGACAGAAGAAATGACAATGAGCAACCAGTCTTATATCCACATCCAATGATTTGTTGTCATGACTCCCATGACTTGAAGTGCTGTCTGTAAGATATCTGTGCCCATTGCATCTATGGCTACAGGCATTATTTCCTTAAGGTCCATTAGCAAGTGTGCTACTGTATTGATGATACAAGATACACTCACCAATGTATCGTATTCTTTACAAACTAGTATATCAGCACTTTTATGCTCAGGCTGTATGCAGCATGGCTTTATGTGCAAAGCTTCAAAAGCCTGCACTACTAATGAGGTAATTGGCTTCTCTCAGGAGTAGCGTTTATACATATGCCATGTGTCTTTTTCAGCAACACAGTCAACTCTGGCGAAATTACTAATAAGTCTTATAATAGTAATACTGTCACCTATGGTGCACCTTGACACACTGTCTCAGATGGTGCAGATATTGACAATAACAATAACAAGATTAGCAAAAAACGACGAATTTAGAGGGCTATACTCAGCATCTTCAACTTAACTCCTCAACAAGGCGAGAATGGGAGGGAGGATGAGCAGGACTTACTGTAGCATGTAGCTTTCACAGGCTACCTATGTGAAGTGATTAGGAGGTGGTGAGTTTGCTATTAGTACTTGGCAAGGAAATTGGTTTGGCGGTCTGGAATGAAAAGAAGTAGAACTAAATTTTCCTTTCAATCCACAATTAGGTGATTTCAAGACAAACCAGTGTTTCCCTGGCTCAGTCCTGGGGCATTCCTACTCTGCACAGTTTAGCATTTTCCCTACTTTAGCACTCCCACGTAGACACAGAAGGGACCTGGTATGTGTGTTAATGCAGGGAAAACACCAAAAATGCAAGACAGGGTTACACCAGGACCATGATACACCAGAATCATTGGTTTAGAAGTTAGAGGGAAGAGGTTTCCCTGTGTATAAAGGCAATGCACTGAAACGTGAAGGTACTA
>CM040983.1:22247464-22259333 GCA_022985145.1 Pangasius djambal | reverse complement strand
GGGGGGGGGGGGGGGGGGGGGGGGGTTTAGGCAGTTCCATAAATAAGAGCGGATCCATGCCGGTCTGTCTTTATCATGTTCAAGGTGCTTTGGAAGCACTCAGATTGACTCGCTCAGATCTGCTGCTGCTGCTTGACTTCATTAAAGAGGAATGCTCTGTTTTCTATCATCCCCCCGCTCATTCAATTTTCTCCCCCTTTCATTCCCTCCATTTTTGTTTTAATTCCTCTCTGCTTTGAGGCATCTGATCCTGTCGTGCCTGCATCAGTGCATTCCTGACCTGCTGACAGGCTCTAAACTGCTTCCCCCCGATATCAGGTCTAGCTCTCTCAGGAGCGAAGCATAAACACACACACACACACACACACACACACACACACGAAATCAGGAAACATGGTGCAAGTTTTTCATACTACTTTTTTACCTAATTTCTACCGAGGGCGCACATATGGTATGTTACAGGGGGCCCTGAGAAAACAGCCTGGGGGATTAAATTTTCTCTCAATGAATGTACCGCTAGCTTTTCACCTCTCATACTCAGGGCCACCTTTGTCTCAGCAGAGCAGGACATAAAACACTTAGGACAAGCACTCAGTGGAAGCAATGAGAGCTCAGAGGTGATGTTTTTCTAATGAATAAAAAAGAGGAGTGGGTGTCTGCTGCAAGACTGTAAGGGGTTTTTCTGTGTGTTCTTTACAGGGGGGCATTACTGTTTTCTTACTGTTTTTATTCCTCACTCGTGGGTCACAAAATCAGAGGCCATACATGGGACAAAAACTGTCAATACACACCTGAGACCAAGACTATGCCATTTCAACAAATAATAAACTCTATACATTTTATATTCTGTTGAAATACTACACATATTACTAATATTATCTCTTTTGCATGACCAGTGATTTAACTGACACTGACATTTTTTGGTTGTCTTTCTATTCTAGATATTGCGCATTTGTAGGGCAATGTGCTCAGCACCTCATTTAGCTCCATAGAGATTTTATTGCACCTAGTTAAGAAAAATGCAACAAAGGAACTGCATCAAGTGCTAATAGAGGCCCACTGGGGCAAGAAACACACTGCTCCATGCTTAGTAGAGACGAGACAGTTAATAAAAGGTTTACCATGTTTGTATTTTTTTTTTACACCTTTTTTTTTTCCTTTAGCAAAAATCTGATAGATTTCCAGAAACAAAGGCAAAGTGTAAGTGCAGACATTGTGTCTATGATTTACGTAACCATTTCCGTTGTAAGCTATATTGCAAAGGTTGGCAGTGGGAAAGAGGGATTATGGAGTGGATATTGAGTGGATATTGGATTTTTTTGCCAGGTCTTTTGTGTGTTTTTTCAGCTGTAATTGGGCTAGAGATTTTGCTAAAACCTGTCAATGCTGGTTAATGATATTAGCTCTACTGTATGTGCCTGCTGTATCAAACAGAGTTAAACAAAGCTACAACCAAATCAGCTCAAATTTAGCTGCTAGACTGTATACTGGCTGACTGTATGATTGTATGAAGTATGATTGTCAGCTTCCTATTATTGGGTTACTCTAGAAATTCACTAGAGAGCAGCCTGTAGCATAAGTCAAATATGATAGCCTCTTGACTTAATTTTGTTTGAGGCTATGCTGTTATTAATGTCCTACCCCTCCAAAATCTATGGTCATGAGTCACTGCTGGTTATAATAGTTTTTTTCTTTTTTTTAAAATGTCAATTAACAGTCGTTAATTTTGAATCGAGAGTCATCGATTATTGCATGTACAAAAAAAAAACCTTGCTAAACATGATGCAACCATACCAATTTATAAAGTTTTGTTGATATAATTACACATATATTCTCTGAACCTGGTTTGCATAGGTTTATGGCCTGCAAAAGGCCTTCCTGCTCATTCCATGGGCCTGTCATCTGTTTTTTCACTCACATTTATCCTCTCATTCCCACTACAACTAAGTATTTTATGCCATGTTGTCTGTGTCTCAAAGGAGAAGATTATCTGCTGAGCAAATTTGCCACATCTGCTTGTGTGTGTTATAAGGCTAAAGGAGGTTGGATAACTTGCCGTATGAACTGCTGCTAATTCCAAAGTGTTTTATCCTCACAGTTATGTCAGGGATTAACAGTGACGAGAGCTATCTGACTGCACTAAGTGTAGGGTAGATCTGGTGCAGGCCCAGACTAGCACTAGAAGCCTCTCAGTATCTGCTGTGATATGTTTTCATGTTATGTGTTTGAGTGCATCACATTTTGTGTCCCCTGAGGCATTAAGAAGTATTCTTACATGCTGATTCACCCGTGCACACTGTAAAACATGAAGATTAACAACCTTACTAAATGTAGCATGTAAGCGTGTGAGAGAGCAGTGACAGAGCAGAAAATGGGTGAAGCTGAAACAGGTGTGAGTGAAGATGCAGACGGTGTGAGTGTGGAACAGGTGTGAACTGGCCAGGTGCAGTGCTGGAGGCTTCATTATCATATAGTGATACAGTGATAGCGAAAGGGATAATAACAGGAGAGAGGATCGTAAAGGATACTTACTCACTGTCAAAGGCACAGGCATAGGCGCACACACACACACACACACACACACACACACACACACACACACATAATTACTGTAAATATTACTGCTTCAGTGGCCCTACATTGACTTCAGTGATACTGTCTAAATCTTAATCTTTAAACATAAACCTTAATCATAATGTAACCTGTAACATTTCAAATGTTTCTGTGTATAAATATATCCATGTAAATAGTTGAGAAAGGCCAGAAATTAAAATGAATCACAATAGAAGCACAATTGATATGAGGATATTTGGACATTTTAATACAAGCACAGACCTGCAATGAAAACTGCACAGCTATGGGCATGGGTGGAGGCAACATCATCACACATGTATTTCTCAATTCCCATAAAAGTCTCAGACATTATCACATCAAAGGAGATGTTTTACAGCATGTTTTTTCCCCACCTACCAGGCATGTTCCACCTTCTTTTTTCGCCTCCGTGATAAAATAAAACCACAGACCATGTCTGATAGAAAAAACACATTGGTAAACCTCACCCTTATTACTCTAACTTTAGTGAAATGTTGAGTTATCTGTCCGGGAATAGCTGTCGTTTCTGAACTCAGATGCATGGGTTCTACAAAGAGACTGAGAGTGATTCCATGAAATTCTCAGACACTACTAGCTGCATGTTTGCATATGAGCTATTCATTTTATTTTATTGTAGGATAAAGGAGTAGTGAAACATGTAGAACAAATGAATTATGAAGTAGCATCTCAGATAACTCAATAGGCAAAGCAAGGTGTTAGGGAGTCCTTGGGAAGATGCTAAAAAAATGATACCCAAAGGTTATTTTATGTAATGGACTGCTTTGCCAAAAATCTAAGGAGCCACTGTAGGCCCACTGAGCATGACATTTAACTCTTAACTAAAGCTGTATACTTTGATTAATCTTGTCTCATTTGGGTATAGTGATGGCTGGTGGTGATGTTAGATGGCAGGCTAAAATCTAATATCTATTAATAGCTTGAGAATTAAACTATTAGGTTTGAGCAGTGCATCATGTTTAAAGGCAGATAGCTAGCTGCATTTGTAATTTCTTTAAGCATTTCAAGTCTGTAATGCTCTACTGGATTTATGCCGTGTTTCTTCCAAAAAACAAAATATTCCTGCCTCACACCCAGTGTTCCCTGGATAGGCTGCGGATCCACCACAACCCTGACAAGGATAAACCAGTTACTGAAAGTGAGTGAGTGAGTGAGTGAGTGTCTGCCAAATATGTAAATGCAAACATCTTCATTTGTATTGTGCTACTGTTTAGCAGGAAGCCAAACTCCTGTCTCCTGAGGGAAAATGGGCGAGTGCTGTTTCAGTTTCATCTATGTCCGGGTCATAGTTATGAAATACCAGCCTCACCGCAGACTATTTTAAGGCCAGCCACAGCCATGCCCTGTCCATGCCCAGATCCTGCTCTTGTCTGGAGATGCTTATGCATGTTCCCCCCACACCCCACAATTGCAGAGTGCAGAGCCAAAGCCATCAGCAGCATCAGTCAAGATGCCAAAAAAAAAGTGCAGTCTCTGGAGAAGCAACAGGCCATGGCATTGAGACAACCACCTCTGACGTTTGCTCTATAATGCAGCTGAAGTAATCCTTTCCTGTTTGTTCTGGACGTTGAATATACTCCTATACTGTCCATTTTAGTGTAATTCAATGAAGGGGCTGCATTTCAGTTCAAATATGTACGGTATTTTCAATAAAATTAAATGACAAGCCTGGAGGATTATTTTGACTTGTGTGGATTCAAAATGTGTCTGGCGAGGTATGCATTTAAACAAACCCAAATCATCTATTCTATTTCCATTCCATCTATTCTTAACAACCTTTTTTTCGTGAAACGGGACACTTCCAACTCTGTGGAAACACAAGCGAACAGACTTACATGGTCAAACGCATCATCCCATTAAGGCTTGCTGTTTTCTCTGGATTGGTATGTATGTTCTCTCACCCATAATCTGAAGAAGAGCAATATAATCCTCCCTCAGCTTTTTCCTCAATCTCAGCTCTCTCACTGCACCAGGCTGGGCATTTTAGATAGATCAGCATCAGCTTTTTGTCTCAAAAAAAGGGACAAAAGTCTGTGTACGGCTTTTTGCTTTGGATTTTTACCTCCATCTAGGGACCACCAGCATACAGAATATGATCATAAAGGGGACATTTATATCTGTCTATCTATCTATCTATCTACCTATCTATCTGTATTATATATACACCGATCAGCCATAACATTAAAACCACCATGAGGTGAAGCGTATAACATTGATTATCTCATTACATTGGCACCTGTCAAGGGATGGGGATATATTAGGCAGCAAGTGAACAGTCAGTTTTTGAAATAGATGTGTTGAAAGGAGGAAAAATGGGAAAGCTTAAGGAACTGAGCGACTTTGACAAGGGCCAAATCGTGATGGCTAGACGACTGGGTCAGAGCATCTTCAAAACAGCAGGTTGTGGGGTGTTCCTGGTATGCAGTGGTTAGTACCTACCAAAAGTGGTCCAAGGAAGGACAGTCGGTGAACTAGCGACAGGGTCATGGGCGCCCAAGGCTCATTGATGTGCGTGGGGAGTGAAGGCTAGCCCGTCTGGTCCAATGCATATGGGGCTGTGCAGCTGCAGACCGGTCAGAGTGCCCACGCTGACCCCTGTTCACCACTGAAAGCACCTACAATGGACAGGTGAGCATCAGAACTGGACCATGGAGCAAAGGAAGAAGGTGGCCTGGTCTGATAAATCACGTTTTCTTTTACATCATGTGGATGGCCGGGTGCATGTGTGTCGCTTACCTGGGGAAGAGATGGCACCAGGATGCACTATAGAAAGAAGACAAACCGGCGGAGGCAGTGTGATGCTCTGGGCAATGTTCTGCTGGGAAACTTTGGGTCCTGGCATTCATGTGGATGTTACTTTGACACGTACAACCTACCTAAACATTGTTGCAGACCAGGCACACTCCTTTGTGGCAACGGTGTTCCCTAATGGCAGTGGCCTCTTTCAGCAGGATAATGCGCCCTGCCACACAGCAAAACTTGTTCAGGAATGATTTGAGGAACATGACAAAGAGTTCAAGGTGTTGATTCCTCAGATGTCAATTCAATTGAGCATCTGTGGGATGTGCTGGACAAACAAGTTCGATCCATGGAGGCCCCACCTTGCAATTTACAGGAAATAAAGGATTATTTTATTTATGGAATATTTTTTAAATGAGTGATTACTTGTTTCTCTCCCACACCTGAAGCAGCCCATCAAGGGCCACAAGACTTAAACATTTAAAGAAATCAAAGAGAAAAGCTTCCCATACTAACTTCCTTTATCTATTGGTTTAATTCTTGCTCATTTCCTGACCAATCATTTGCTCCATTTTATTAACAATGATTTAATTTTTTTTTTTGAAGATATTACAGTGTGAGCACACACAGTGAATGTACTGTATATATACGCATACATGTACGTATAGGTGCATGCAAGGTCCACTCCATTTTATCTTTTCTCGGTTAAAACAAGGAGTATGTTTTTAATCTTAGCTAATACAAAGGCAAAGATATACATCAAAAATAAGAAAATTGCTGTAGTAGACCTGGATATGAAAATAATGCACTTATTTACTTCTATTAAGCCACTTTTTTGCCCTGACTATAAAAGTTAATTGCATGTTTGGAGTGAAAAGGAAAACCACTATGGGCCATTTTCAAAATGAAGGTTTGGTCTTTTTTTGTTGTTGTTGTTGCATGGATTTAATGCACTGGGCATGATGAAAAGGAAAAAGCTGGAATTAGAAACACAAGAAGGCCTTGGTTGTTATTCAGCTCATTTTGTTGCAGCACGAGACTCAAAGCGGCCGAATTCACAAATCACTCATGGCTGCAAGGGATCTGGTTCTCTTGTAAATCGTACTTAGGCATATTCACGGTGCTTTTCAAGAATATGTGTGTAGAAAACGAAATAATAAAACATATTAATCACTGAGTTCAATGGGTTTTTCAAGTATCATTTCCACTGGGCCCACAAGAAATGGTTTCAGTCTGTTTATTCACAAAAGTGCTTCCTCAGTGCAGTTTACATGAAACCAGTTGAGACAGGAAACAATTTTCCATAAATGCAAATCTTCAACATAAGAAAAGAAAGAGATGAAAATGGCTAAAAAGACTATTTAATATATAATGCCATTCATAAATATACAAACCTCTGGCATAAAGGATATAGATTGTTTAGTTTTAATGCCAGATTTTGGATCAATCTCAAATGGAATAAAATACATATTTTGTTATTTTACTTACAGTATACTATAGATACTTATCTACAGCCAGAGGAAGAACTTGGAGGTCCTTTACAATATACATAAACCATAAACAAGAACCAGCAGTTATTTACAATGCTTACATATAACATATATTTACAGCATTTTGAAATAGTTAAGAACTAATAAAGGTAATGGGGTTTTGAGGTACAATTGATAGATAGCAAAGTAATAAAAGTACACAGAAACTCTAGGAAAATATGATTCATAACCTAAAATAAATACTTGTAATACTCATAGGCTTGGAGAGTCTTAAAATTGTTTCAAAAGCGCAACATCAGTAAACTAAAAGCTGATATAATCAAAGGCAGTCATGATCACAGTCACCTCATTAACTAAAGACGGAGTACATGTGGGGCCCCTGTGAAATGTCAGACATTAATAAACAATTAATTCAGTGACTGTGGTGGCACAGCGTGTGGTGGCACAGCGTGATATATGACTGTGCTTAACAGTCTGCACACCCTGTTCCCAAAACACTGTTTAGATCTAAATAGTGATACCTATTCTTAGAACAAGATATTACATGTTGGCTCTTTAAATGGTTTGTTCAGTGAAATCCTGCGCTGAATGAGTTTCTATCTCAGGCCACTTTTCCACAATGGTACTAAAACATGCACCATTAAAGTGTTCTCAAGGGATTTTTAGATAGGAAAGGCTTCTTAGCATTCCAAAGCAGCTCTACTGGGAAATTATGTGAGGTTCAGTAACTGATTACTGATTAAAATGCACCTTCAATTAGGTTAGATTATGTGCACCAGATGGGTGGTGTAGCTATGTCTTGCCCTACAACACTCTTTTTAAACTAAAATTAAAAATGATCTGTGCAATAAAACAAACAACAAAACATTGTCAACAATGTTTCAGTTCTCAAAGTGCTTATGAAGCAGTTGTTTTAAGACACCGACTTAATTCAATTCAGTTCAATTCACGTCTATTTATAAAGCACTTATAGCAATAGACACTGTCACAATGCAGCTTTACAGATTTAGCTCCCTGATGAGCAAGCCAGAGGTGCCAGTGGTGAGGAATAACTCCCGCAGATGACATGAGGAAGAACCCTTGAGATGAACCAGACTCAGAAGGGAACCCATCCTCATCTGGATGATTATAAATCATTACTCTTCCACAACCATATAATATATAGTCAAATGATGGTCATTGTTACACATTGGGTGGACAGTTTGGCAGAAAGTGTTCTTATTTTCTAATTTCCAATTTCTGGCTAATTCCCAACTGTTTCAGACATGTGAAACCTTTGGTTATGGCCATTATTGTGATTAATAGTATTTATATCTGTTACCTGATTTGTGTAGGCCAACATCCACCTTTTGTATTAAAAGTTATTGTGTTTTTCCCATGGTAATGGATGAGAAAGGGTTTTGACATGTGTGGAAAGTGATATTTAAACCCCGTGGTAACAGGGGATGGTTAAAGGCAACAACATGGGGACTGAGAGCAACCAAAAAATAATATAAGTCTTTCAAGAATGACAATTTGCTTGCGTTTATTTAAAATATTCCTTTGGCACATACAAACAGGTTGTTTTAATGAGACTGATTTTTGTTTCAAATATAAAATAGTTTCTAATATTCTTTGAGTGGAAAATTTGAAAGTGTCTAATATTGATTTTGTACAATCAATTTACTAATTTTTTATAAAGAATGTCATCAGTTCTGGAAGGAACTGTATGTCAAGAGAGGGGGGAGGGCCGTGACATCTTTACCCAGAAGGTTTTAGACTAGACCTCAATGTAATTATACCACAAGAACAGCTCCCATGACTTAGTACTATGACTTACTAGCACTAGACTTTCATAATGTTATTGTGGGTTTTGAATCATTCCTACAGAGGGCCCTGTTGAAGTTGAAGATTGAGATCCATGGTGTCCCACAGGCACTCTGGAAGGTTCAAGTCAGGATTCAGGTAACCAGGTCTTCGATGGTCTGATAGACTGCTCAACACTAGTCTGCAGTTCTTTGGGGTGACACAGTGGCTCAACTCCAGAGTCCTCAGTTCGGCCCTGATCTTGCATTACTGCCTGTGAGGAGTTTTGGATCATGCCCATGAGGGTTTCCTCTGGGGTCTCTGGTTTCCTTCCACCTCCCAAAAACACACTAGTAGGTGGATTAGCTACTCTAAATTGTCCTTGGTGTGAAGGAATGTGTGCGTGGTACCCTGCGATGGACTGGAGTGCCATCCTCCCTCACGCCCACAGTTCCTGGGATTGGCTCCAGGTCTGCTGCAACCCTGACCAAGATAAAGCATTTACTGAAGATGAATGAATAAGTTCAAGTGCAGCTGATTTACTCTTGAACGCTAACATCCCTCTTTCTTGTTCCACAAGATATTTGAGGCATTATGAAATGTTCTAATCAATGGACAAAGCGGAGAAGGCATGGGCATTTTTCACTGGCTTTTTAAAGACGACCTGCACAGACTGTAATTCAGATTAAAGGGCTTTCTGTAGAATCACAAACCTATAACTATGGGTTCATATTCCATAAATTTTGGAATTACTTTTCAAAGAAAAAGAATATGACTGAAGGTCAGAGGTGTTCAACCTTCATCCTAGAGCTCTCCAAAGTTTAGATGCAACTTCACGAGTTGAACATGTATTAGATTAATACTGGAACTAAACTGTGCAGCACATTATACTGTATATATAGAAACCATAATGTTGGCTGTGGATGTTCTTCCTAGGATCGCCTTAGGACTGCAATTGCTACGAACAGTTTTGCACTCAAGGCTCCATCACTGAACAGTTGATAACTTCAACAAAATAAACTTCATGTTAAAGCTATAAACAATTCAGAAATTACTTGATGCTCATACTCATAAGTTGCTGGTTACACAATTGCACTTTTTGGCTATATAGTACACAGTATATAGAGAGAAATGATTTCTAGTGCACTATTCTTTGTCACCCAGACTAGGATGGGTTCCCTTTTGAGCCTGGTTCCTCTCAAGCTTTCTTCCTCATGTCGTCTCAGGGAGTTTTTCCTTGCCACCATCACCTCTGGCTTGCTCATTAGGGATACATTTTTTAAATTTAAAATTTATATCTGGAATTTATATATTTCTGTAAAGCTACTTTGTGACGATGTCCATTGTTAAAAACACTATACAAATAAAATTGAATTGAATTGAATTATATATACATATACATTATATGATATATACAACCAGACACGTAATATAGACATGTAATCCCCCCACACCCCATGCAACCAATGAAGTGATGGCATTTAGAGAGAGAGAGAGAGAGAGAGAGAGAGAGATGGCTGTTTAATTATGTGGCCTGCTCATAGGAATAATCAGTCGTGCAATCCGAGCCTAATGGCCTGTAATGTCCTGTTTCCTGATATTAAGTCCAATCAGCAATCAAAGTGCCCAGCTATTTAGCTTGCAAAAACACATTTTGGAAAAAACTACATCCAACACTTGTTCTTTAACCTCCATCCCTCACAGATGAAAATAAAAGTGAAGGACTTCAGCCAGTTTCATATGACCAATAAGAATGGACCCTGAATTCTCTAAAGGGAAAGACACACATTCCTCGTGTTCATTAGCCTAAAGAGAAAATAGACTGCAGAACAAATTAACGTTAACTTTAATTTGTTGGTTTTACATGAGCATAAAAACCTGAAGTGTACCACAGAATGTGTGGGGAGGGGAGTATGAAATGGTGGCTTTTTAAATAACGAGACGAGGCTTGGTTTTGGCAGCATGACCTGGTATACGACTCTAGACTACCTTTGTTTTTCTCATTATGCTATTTGGAGCGTATGAGAAAAAATTTGGTTGCTATAAATGTGTTAGCAGTGTGCTAATCACCATTGCAGCCAACATCATTTAGATTCTTGGGCAAGTCAGTCAGGCTCATAGTTAAGCAATTCATGTGGATACAGGAAAAGTTAGCAAACAGCCGTCACAGGTTTAGCCAAAAATGTGGTATCATCTGCATTGTGGATTATCTAGAGCTGTTTTTGAAGTCTCCACATGTGATCCATCAAGATGCATAGCTGTTAATTGATTTACTGCTGTAAGCTTCACATTACGTTGGTTATAAACCCAGTGCCATTCAGCTGAGCAGTAGGAGTTATTAACAGCAGCAAGGGGTGCACCCGATTCCCTTTCTCTCCTCCCCTCTCCCATTCATCAAATAAGGTATGGTACATATGTACAGGATTAACTACTATCCAGGATTGTGAATAACCACTCAAAGCTTTAATATGGAGGCAAATGCAGAGCCCAAAGTTAAAATAACACTCCCTTTCCTTACTAATCCCAAATCAAATGAGATATTTCCTCAAGTTTTGAAGAGAAACACCTGGACGGCTGGACCCAGGATTCCCAGGCCTTACGTGTAACAGGAATCCCCCTAAGTCAGTAAGTAAGTGAATGTGTAAACAAACTAACCAATAAGAACCAATTAGAGTACCAAGAAGTACCAGGAAGCACCATCTCTACCCTATCATCCAATGTTAGTGCCATTTTTCACCTGTAAGCAAAAAATATAAAAATAAGTGTAAATGAATAATAAATACTAAATCATGTACTGTATATGTAGTTTAACTCCCATTATTTCCTGACTTTTCGGACACACTGTATACATACATACTGTACATATTTCCATACTACAGACTAAAGATCTGTAGCTTTGCGCTTCCCCTTCCCATTCATATTCACCCACTGACTCAAAACAGTGAACTCCTGTGGAATTTTCTTTCAGTGAAAATGGGGATGGAGCTGTTTACAGATGCTATCTATCTAGCTGTCTATTTGCAGATAACAAAATGCACACTTCTGCCTATATCTGAAGCTAGCCTGAATATCTGTAATTAGCCTAGCTTAGCGTCCCCCCAATAAATCTCATTTACATATTAGAATGAGCCTGAATTTTTTTTAGGTTTGGGAAAAAGCAAAAGTTCTGTCTCCCCCAACTAAAGAATGTCTCTGTATGCTGTAACATTACAATTTCCCTTTACTGGAGTTAAGCGGCCCAAACT
>CM040983.1:22219926-22239793 GCA_022985145.1 Pangasius djambal | reverse complement strand
ACAGGTGGCATCCTATGACAGTTCCACGCTGGAATTCACTGAGCTCCTGAGAGCGGCCCATTCTTTCACAAATGTTTGTAAAAACAGTCTGCATGCCTAAGTGCTTGATTTTATACACCTGTGGCCAGGCCAAGTGATTAGGACACCTGATTCTGATCATTTGGATGGGTGCCCGAATACTTTTGGTAATATAGTGTATATATTAATTTCAAGCTTGAAATACTCTTGTTGTATTGGCTGATAATTTTCCTAAATTTATTTTGGTTGTATTCCCACCTCATTTACCTAAAATGAATGAATAAAATAAACATAAAATAAGATATAAATATTTAAGAACAAAAAAATAGATAAACCTTGTTCACTTATAAAGAATAGAAGATTATTTCTTTTTTATTTAGGCAAGGGAAATATTTCTTCTTTTCATGCAATATTGTCTAACAATGTTAGAAAAATCTTCTGCGTCTGAATCATGGTTGACAATATGGTCAACTAATGTAAATTGAATTTCATTTTAAACTGTCTGTCTCTTTAAGAGAGAGCTTGCATTTATATCTAACTTAATCTCTGCTTCGTCCAACCTTCTGCTCTGTACAGGAGGCTTTCATTACTATTATTATTATGGAGCCAAGCACTGAAGGTACATAGACACCCTATTGTTATTCTACCTTTTCTTCTTCTTCTTCCTCTTCTTCTTCCGCGTCTGGCTAGGGTGTCTATGGCAGCCCATAGAACCGTCTGATAAAAAGTTATAAAATTTGGCACACTGATTGGGGAGGGTCTAAGGAACATTCTGACCAAATTTGGGCCAAGTGCTGCCAACGCGCTAGCACCACCATTGAGTCTAATTTGGAAGTATGTTTATGCCAAAAAATGCTTACATCTAACTGCCATTTTTGCTACTCCTCCTCCAAATTTTGTCCAATCTTTACCAAATTTGGCTCACATCATCTTGAGGCCTGTCTAAACAAAAATTATCAAAGGAACTCTGATATTCAAAATCATTCTCCCATAACAGACTGGCAAATGCATGAAACTACTAATCATTCTTCAATCCCTTTGCCTAAAGTTATGGCTTTGCTTTCCTGAGATTGCTTATGCAACAGCTGTAGCACGTCTGTGAATGTGTGACTCACCAAGTCTGGGTGCTCTGCCCCCAAAAATGCTGGTTGCAGCTTTAATTATTATAGTTTTTACTATCGTTAAATGTGTGTATTGGTGTTCATTCATCCTGACTGAAAACGTATTGAATGAACCTTGGCTGGCGTTATCATGTCAGAAATATGATGATAATAACGATCGATAAATGCGATATAGATTTCTGGTGAGGTCAGATTGGTAAATGCAAACATTTTATGTCTTGAGGTCTGTAATAAGTGTTTTTGTATAAAATGTGTTTACAATTTCATTCCAGTGTCTCAGATAAATTAGAAATTAGCTTTTCAGAACTCAGAATAATGTGCCAGTCTACAATAAAAACGTGTGAGTTCATAAAAACTGTAAATGTACATAAAATGTCATTTTTTTTTCAGCCATGTCTCTAACAGTTGCATGTAAATAGAAAAGTTTACTTTATGCAAATATATAGCAATAAATATATTGATTATATACTATTACCCTTTTACACATGGTGCCTGTCATCACTTATATCAGAGCAACAGATCTGTCACAGGACGAGTGAAAAGAGGGGTGTGATGAATGTCTTTCACGATTGATTACTGCAAAGCAGGCACACCACTGTAGAAGATGATTGTGTTAGTGGCTGTGTACTCCATATATCATATATACAATCACCAGACCATGCAATTCTCCTGCTTGTATTCATCACAGTGGATTTGTCACTGGCTTGCTTGATATGCTGTGTGTGTGTGTGTGTGTTCTCTCATCTCCTTATCTCACCCTGAGTTAACCAGTTTTACCATGGTGCAGTTATTTTCCCAGCTGCTCCCATAGCACTGCGTGGGCACATTCATCCTTGTCCCATGATGCCTTGTTACTGCAGTCTCTTCAGGGCCCTGCAGTACATCTATTACCCAGTGGAACACCCTGATGAGCCCGCTGGAGACCGGAGAAGACGTTCTGCCTTTCACAGGGGAAAAGGACGTTACCTCGTACTCTTCGGAAAACCAGTTGAGTCATTGATCAGTTGGTCAAATACGCATATCAGCCTCCAGGGATGTGTTCGCTATAGTGACTGAACTTACAGTGCTTTGCCTTATTACTGTATATGTGCTACTAACGTATCCCCAACACTACACCATTAACTGTTGTTATGTCCTTATTTCACCATATGTCCCGCAATATCCACTTCAGAAAGATGACATGGCTATCAGGACCCATCAGACAGCTGTAAGGTTTTTATGAGGTCTGTGATTGCAAGCTTTGTGCCATAGCTTTTAGATTCAGGAAGAATGAAGGCGTGTATTGAGAGACAGTATTGATCTTATGAGCACTAGTTTTTCCTAGAAAAAAAAAAAAAACTGGCTAAGACTTGCCCCTTGCAGATTACAGTTTATAAGATTAATAAACCTTTTTATTATTTTATTTATGTATTTATTTATTTTACTCTTTTCAAGCTTGAGTATAGTCTTGTTCTTTTCGCAGATAACTTAGCTAATTTTAATTTATTTATTTCTAGAAAGAAGCAAAATGATCTGCTAATAGAATGAGAAAATTGTAAACTGGTAAACTTAGAAATAGGCTTAATAATCTTACAGTACATGCGGATTAAGGAAATACTACATACAGAATATTCGACTGTATTCCAGATATTTTCACTTGCATAGACATCAGTTTTTTTGCAGTGCCAAAAGCCAGGCTGAAATGTCACGGCAGCATTTGTATTTTTTCTGACATAAAAAAAAAAAATGAAAGGAACGCATTGAGATCAAATATAATCAAAAATGCCTTGATCTTGGACATGATTATAGCTTTTGCAGTACATAAGGTGTAGCTTTTCAGTGTATCTTAGCATCTTGCTAAGTTTTCAACCAACACACAAACGTGACTTTCTAGAAGACACAAATTCTCCTTTACTCCTGTATGGTGTATACTATGTATAGCTTATTTTCTCTAAACATTTGAACTGTGTGTTTTTGCTAAAATTAGCCACACTTTCATTTCCCTGTCCACCTGAGTCTGTATATAAGTGATGGTGATATAATTTGCACTATTCCCTATAACTAGCTTGCGAATCATTTCAGTTTGAGCAAGCAGACACATCCAGAAGCTTCAGCTCTTGCACTTCTGCAGTGTCAAAAACCCAAATGCACTATATCCTTTGGCAAAACTGTTTCTTTCCAAAGAAGCACATAGCTTTTCCTTTCCTTGTCCAGCATACATATATAGTGTATATATAGTACACATAAACAGACTAAGCAGACAATAGTAATCTTCCAATTTCTTTCATTATATACAATCTTTGATAGAGGCAATGCACATACAAGTAATGTAATGTACTTGAAATGACATAAAATATAGCACACTAAATATAAAGGCCACTAAGAATTTGTCCCAGTACTTCCTAGTTCAGCAGAGCTAATTTGCTGTGTCTGTATCTGTATATATTAACATAGCGCATGAGGAGCATAATGTATTAATTCTATGTTAATTTGGTCATGGACGTTGATGAATACAGTTAGTTGGACAGCTTCGTTCACTACTACATAACTCTGGACTGAGCGCTGGACTAAACTTCACTACATACTGTGAAAATTACAATTGTAATTCTCTGGTCAAAGTGTATGTGCGTTTCAATGGTTTCATTATAGCAATGGTGTCTCACATTGGAGCCTAGATGCAGGTTAGTCCTTTATTGCAGAGTCTGATCCGAGGTTTGAGTGTTGACATGCCTTCATTACGGTTGAACTTCAGGCGTGTTCCTGAGCTACAAACGCCACTTTGGCTCCAGTGCCATTTAAATGTCAGGATTTCCTTTTGTTTCCTTTCCCAAGAAGCTTCTTTAAACCCAGTTCTTCGACGTGCTCAGAGAGCGATGGTTCCCGTACAAGTGGCATCCCAGAGGAGAGTCGCACAGCACCACTTCATACAGGACCATATAATGTCACACAGAGGTCATTTTTGGTGTCAATTTTGGTCCAAAGAAACTCCTTCTATAGATATTCAACTGCACAGAAGACAGAAAAATGGTTAATTGGTTCATTTTGTTGATACGTGACACGTGATTTCTCCAGTTACGCTTGCATTAAGTGTAGACAATTCTGACTTACCTGTAGTGCGGTTTCTTGCTGCTCTGTTTTAATATGCTAGTCTGTGAAGGAAGGAAAGGGTTAATTTGATTTGATTGAGTCTGATTTGACGTTTAGCAGATGCTACGAATTAAATGACGCATGCAACACAGGGACAGTAAGCTGTTTGTGTGTATGTGTGTGTGCTTTGGAGGGTGTCATCTTTTCTGGAAGCCTTTTAAAAAGTCATTAAAGGGATGGTAACAGGCCATGTGATGTGGCCAGAGTGAACACACACACACACACACACACACACACACACACACACACACACACACACACCCTAATTAGCTGCATCTGTCTTTCACCCTTTCATCTACTACATTTTTCAAACAAATCTGTACAGACTATACAGTAGTTTTATTTACTTGTTTGATATTTGTAACAGATCATATGTATGTGCCTATTTGTGCTCTTTTCATTAACCTTAGTTCATGCTCTTCATCGCAAAAAATGGAATTTTATTCAAAATGTGAGAAAATAAGGAAAGTAAGTAGCTTTAAATTCCCTTCAGCTCTACGTTCTACAGTCTCCTGATTAGTGATGAATATAGGGCTTGCTGGTAAGACTATATAATATATTTATATTGTGATAAATTGCAATACACTTTTTATTTTTATAACATTTTTTGAGTAATTGCACACTGACTGGAAGTGGCTGAATTAATGTTGATTACATAATACATCTTCAAATCTGCAAAATGTTTTTTTAGAGACTTTCTCTCCTTATTTATTTTTTTAAATGACCACCCTTTAAAAAACTGTTTATATGCATATCCACATTCTATTTTCTCTTCTTGTTACTTAAAGTTGCATGACGTATGAATTTTGATTCTTTAGAATTATTAGAAAGTAGTGGGTTGTCCATGAGTAAAAAAGGCTAAAACAGTATGAAATAAAAAAAAAAAATGTCCAAAGTTTTTTAACATTCAGCTTTTTTTTTTTTTTTAGAAAATATTATTTGAACATATAAAATGTACACAGTTTAAGACTATTGAATGACTCGAAGAGGTGAAAAAATGATAATATTCCAAAAAACAACACTAATTTAAAAAAGAGAAAAACGAAAAACTATTTAAAAAAGAATAATAAAAAAAACGAAGGTATTCAGTGGAGTCCAACACAAAACCATTTTTGCTTTAATATTTTTCTTATGACCGAGAATAACAAATAGTCTAGAGAGTTCCAGAAGTTTATGTCAATTTATATTTTTCTAAAACTTAAAAAAAGAGTTAAATTGACTGTCCATAAGTGTGGACGATATGCATGAAAGGGATAATATTAAAAAGAAACATTCATTTCAAATAAACGTTTTTTGCAACACAACTGTTTTACTGCCAGTTTGTTAGCAAACGTCGTATATATATCGTGATACATATCGTGTATCGTAGAAATGCTTTCCATTGATCTATGATAGTTTGGTCATATCGCCCGCCCCTAGTGATGAATATGACTATCCATATGACTACAATACAATTATGAACTGCTAGGAACAAAGAGACGGTTGTTCGAAGGCGGGTAAAATATGGGTAGAAAGTAAAAGGGACTCTTCTTTTTCTTCATTTTCTTCAATGCAACTCCATAACAATTTGAATTTGAATGGAAGTCAAATTCAGGCTCTATAACATTGTCCTTCAGGTACCGTGTAAAAATGTTAACGACACGAAGTACTTTAAATTTCGATTCATGACATTTCCACTCTAACAATCGAGGCATCACACAGCGATCCACTAGCACTTTCCCCGGGATGGATGTATAATTGAGTGGTAATGGCACGCAGCTCTCATTTTCTCCATTACACACAGTGCTGGGAGAGAGCGTGAGAAAAGTATTCTAACTCTGACACTTGCAGAACCCTGCAGTTTGATGCATCACTTTTTTTTTTTTTTTGTCAAAAGCCTACACTATCACTGAATAATTTCTTCTAGTGGTACATGCTGCTCTCAGAAAGCCTCACCTTTCCGTGTGGACTTGGACTGACTGGCTGGCACTGTGTTCATATCTGTCGGTAGTCCCACATACACGCCACCATAGTTCCTACAGGAAATGACACGCTACATCATACATACATACAGTCCGAAGCTAATAATATAAAAGATGCGCTTTTGTTGCTTTGTCTCACTGACCTTCTTTTCTCATCGTCTTGTGACGGATCTTCTGTCCTGTTACAAAAAAACGAGCTTGTGTTAGATTTTTATTATCTCCCTCCATGTATTTATCCATCAAAACTCTATTATATGTTTAAACCACAGCTATGAGTCATCATTCACACTGAGACAGTTGTGCAAATGAAGGATTGGTGTGACTTTTAATATTGAACAGATATTAATGCCGGTCTGTGTTTTGATTAAGAAGCACATTATATTTTCACTGTCTCAGAGCAAAGAAAATGGCTATCCTCAGTGGCCGATATTGACGTTTCCCCACAGACACGGAGAGACAAACTCTGTAATTTGTCCAGACATTAAAGTACCCAATCAGTCACTAACACAAGGGCATAGCAGATATTATTTTAGAAGCCCAAACCCAGACTGTGCTCTGTTTGTCACAAAATCACCTCTATCGTCACCTCTGAGCATGAGCAGCTCCTCTGTATGATTTGTCCTTGTATGTTTGATTCTCATATGTTTATTTATAACCTCGGCTCAGCATATAGACAATCAAATGCAACTGTACTACATACTACATACATATCTCTAATAAGCCAGCACCTTAGCTCAAATTAAAAGATTAGCTTATATGTGTGTTGTTTAGGTGCTCAAAATTTTTTTTTTTAAACATACATGTTATAATACAACATTTTATAGATGTTTATTGAATGACTTCTGTATTATTGAGTCTGTACAAAAACATTTTATATTTCCAAAAATACTCTTTTCCAAAAACACGTAAATGTTACAGAAAACTGTTTGTATGTCAGTAAAGAAAGCAACATATTATGTAAAAGAATAATTTTTAGACCAAAAAAAAAAAAAATAATAAAGGCTGGTAGGTTTTGCATACATGCAAAAAAAAAAAAAGAAGAAGCAAGTATGACAGTCAGAATCTTGAGAAGAAGATTCTCCAAGATGCTCAGTAAAATCTACCAGCTAATTTTTGTATAAAACTGCACAAATTGCACCTAAGACTAGTAATATTCTCATTTTTTTGGAAAAGCAAAACGTTGTCACATTTAATTTCATTATTTTTGTAGGGGTCTTTACTTTCCAGCATTTCTTCGCATGTGCCTAAGGTCTAAGAGGTATAAAAGGTTTAATGATATGAAATAGGCTTCTATTTAAAAAAAAAAAAAGAAGTTACCACTAAAAGTGAGAAAAAAGGAGAAAATTGCATTTAAAGAATTCATTCGAGTTCCACTGAAAGATGCCTCACATACCTCTACATTTACCAACTAATCTACTAATGGAAAAAACATTACTGCCAAATTGTAAAGAATTTTAAGTTTATGGGAAACTAGTTAAGAGTCACTTCTCTCTGTTTTGATGATGATGATGATGATGATGATGTGATGGCGCAGGAGGACATTTTGATAGCCAGTATCTGTTTACAATCTGAATTAAGTAGGCTTATATCACTGTTTTATGTAAATATCCAACAACCTTGTGAGAAAAGCACACATAGCTAGTGAGGTTTTAGATATTTTTAAGTGTAGTGATCTTTGAAGATCACTACAAGGTTAGTGATCTTCAAAGAAGGCAAGGTTAGAAAGTAGCCTAAAGAAAATCATTTCCATGTCATTTTGGTCCAATGTATTTACGTTTTCTTAAATTAGAGATGGTAAAGTATGTGACTGGCAGAAAAACTGCGTTTTGTCTGTTTTCCAGTATTCAGCTGCAGTGATCTGCAGCTTCTGATGGGTTTTCACAGGCCGACTGACATACTGGAGGTCTATTATTAGGTTAAAATTCAAACAAACGTCAATGAATATAGATGGTAATTAGCTTGTTAATATTACTTATAATATACTCATGCATACAATCATTATTTGTTCATGTTAACGAATGCCATAAGTAAGGCTAGTAAAGCGAGACTTAATCCATGAAGTGTTGCTAAATTTGAATAAGAAGGATTGCTGCCACAACAGTGTTTACACAGCAGTGTCAGGGGCCTCTCTCTCTCTCTTTCTCTCTCTATCTATCTATTGCTCTCTCTCTCTTTCTCTCGCTCTCTTTCTGCGAGAATTAAATTGTATTGCTGATGTGCTGAATGCTGCAGTAATTAGTGAAGATTGGCCAGGGTGTATTCAGGGTCCACAGGAGCCACAGTGGAACACACAGTCAGCTCCAACGTTTACCGGAGGGGCGAATGCATGCTGGTGCAGGCTGTGATTGAATCTCTCACAGGAGTTCGTTTTGCTAAATGTCTTAATACCCCCAGAGACTTACTGAATGAGTGTGTGTCTCAGGGGTATAGTGTGTAGTTGCATGTGTGCGCATGCTTGTGTGTGTGTGTGTGTGTAGGATGTTGTGCATTTGTCATGGGGACAGAATGAAACGTCACAGTCCCTGGAAATGTGGTTTAGGACTCAAATATTTTGAGTGTAATACCTTCTCAGCACGTTTTAGTTTATGGGCACAAGAAAGTGAATCCTGGCAAATGTAATTTAAATGTAATCTTTTCTCTAGACCATATTATAGCATAGAATCTTGCATTTTATGGTGTGGAAGTTGGATGATCTTACAGATTTTCCTCACTTGCATTAATTTTCTTACACACTTACACATCTTTCGCAGCCTCTGCAGGACCTGTGAACAGGAAAGAAGCAAACAGTAATTAGTTTGATTATGTATTATGTAAAAATTAGGGTTAGGGTTAGGGTTATGGAAAACGGAGCACATTTCTAGAATAAACAGTCTAAGTAGCCATGAGGCCAATAAACTAGCATAGGCTCTTGGCTTTTATACATGCATTTGAAAGCATATGAGTGTGGGCGAGACATTAGGGCTTTTTTTCTGAGTTGAAGAGAGCGAGAAGGACTCCTCAAGCAGCGCTCTTAGCTCTGCTTCCTGCTTAATCACCAAGCGCTTGACTTTGACATATAGGACAGAGCACCTTGTAAAAATACTGGCCATACACCCAGACCATTGTGTCAATTTAGTCATTTACTAGTTAACAGATATAAGCCATATTATAAACAGTGGTGCCTTGTTCTGAGTATATAAAGTATATAAATATATACTTTAAAAAAATCTTATTATTGGACTGTTACTGCATCAATGTTACATAAAGTCACACACATATGTCCAAATCTATTTTCTACAATTCAATCTACAGTGGTCCCTTTAGTTGAAATGCTTAGCTTTGACACCTCAGGGCAGTTCTAGTATCTAGTGCTACAACTGTGTGATTGTGTAGTGACTCCTCTTGGCCCAGTGTGGGGTAGGAAGCTAAAACAATGATGCCTGTTGATATACTGTGTACAGGCCATTGCTGGCAGGACGGGAACCGTGCAAATGAGTGTTATAAAAGTCACAGTGCCTTTAAGGGCTTTGCCTCGCAGAAGAGGGTGGTCTTTGTGTATATGAGTGTAAACTTTGGAATGGCTTACAGTAAGCATACAGTCAGAGACCAAGACGAGAAGAAGGAAAGTAGGTCATTTCTACAGGGTCAGGATACATTGTAGCCAGGCAACGTCATGTAAGAAAGAAATCCAATGGCCAAGAAGTGTTTTTGAGAACAGATGGAATTGTACTGTGTGGACACAGTGCTTTCTGGGTAAACTAATAATGGTGTTTATAAAAGCATAGCTATGGCTGGCGAAGCCTGATAAACCTATTCCTGCGAAACTCCTCTGTTCAGGATGACTAACAGCAACAAGGAGCAATTGTACTTCAGAAACATTTCAGCTGTTATTGAATCACCAAGGCAACAAATGACAGAATAACAACGAGACCACAAGCCACAAACCATGACTTTTCAAAACTTATTCAGTGAACATATTTTTGGACTAAATGCCACTTTTTGACTAAAGAACCAACCGAAAAACTGTTACTAATACAGAAATAATATGTCAGGGACACTTAAGTGAAATATAACAGACAGACTACAACAGAGACAGCAAGCAAATATATAAGAGTGTTAAAACAGCGCTAGCACTGGGACAGATGCCACATCAGTCAGGCCATTTACAGTTAAATTAATATACGGAGGCGGAGAAGAGAAGGACAGATACACATAAGTACTGAAAACAAGGGTAGGTAAAGGAAACACACACACACACACACACACACATGCACAGTCCCGATAAATCAAAGCTTTTCCACAAATACCACAGCTTCCAAAATAACTCTGAGGTTTTCCCCCTACTGAAAACACTCAGACAAGAATCTCACGCTCTGCATCACTACACAAGACAAACTGCATGACTCTTCCCCTGGAACTTAACTTCTCTTGTAAAAAAAAAAAAGACATTCCCTTACACAATCAAGCCTCCTACCTGCATGTGGTGCTAGCATACCTGGGAGCACCCACAGCTTAGCCCCATGCAGGACATTATACTCTTATGACTTATTGACTTATATGACAAGACTGGATACTACCTTCACTTGTTACATTGCAGGACAGGAAAACACATACTCTCTCTCTCTCTCTCTCTCTCTCTCTCTCTCTCACACACACACACACACACATATGTAGATGACCTAACAGACAGTGTCAATGATGTGCTCTAAAGCACTAACACTGTTCTTTCTTAAACACTCACGAATGCACTCACCTCCTGCTGTGGTATTAGTCGCAGAGGAATTTCCACAACCCATCCCAGTCTGCCCTGATCAAAGAACAGCACAGTGGAAGGAGAGATCAGCAGCGGGAGAAGGAGAAGTCCAGGAAAATGCAGAAGAAGGAAGGAAGGATGAATGGAGGACAGCACTTCTTCTGTGCTACACCAATTCCCTCGCTCACTTGCTCTCCGATGCAGCCTGGAACAGTCTGCACTGGCACAGTGAGTGACACAGAGAGCGAAAGAACGAGAGGCATAGGGAGGAGGGAGGGAAAGAGAGATGCTCTTCCCTCACACGATTCGCTCATCTCTGCCACCCTGACAGGGTTGCCATGGAAACAGGGGCTGATGGGAAGGTAGAGTTGCGAATGGCAAACCTTTGCTTTTTACATCGAGCAATAAATGGGTCTGCTGGAGAATCTAATGACTGTGTTACGTATGTCACGCTCATAACCCCTGACCTGAATCCAGTGCAGGAAAGAGAAAAGACAAGCTTATACAGTGTCCCATAAAATCTCATCCAGGGTGTTACAGACCAAAGCAACATGCAATGTAGTATCACACAAAGAGGCTTTTCATTCAACACAATAAACACTATCCACTCTCTGATTAAAAAAAAAGAGATTTCTGATTGCCATTTGATTGCAAGAAGTTTTTTTTTTTTTTTTAAAAAAAACGTATTTAGATTTTAAGCCTCAGTCTGAGAACTGTGATCCTCAAATATGTCCTTTTTTGTCTTTGAAATAACTGCAAAGCAACATGGGTTTGGTTATATCAGGAATCCATAAATGCATTTGGAAAAATAACAATATGATAACCTTATAATATTCTAACCCTTATACTATTGAGGCCAAACCATAATATAATTTAAAATAATTTTTTTCTATATCTGAAGGTACCACAAGCATCTGTACAAACAACTGTGCGCAAATCTAAAAAATATTTTATAGTTACACCCATTCTTTCAGGCAATGGGCAAAAATTCCAGCAAAATAACGTGATAAACTTTCGGAAGGCTACACCAAGAGTTTGATACAAGTTCTTCTTAAACTTGAATCAAACGTGTGGGGCAGCCTTCCACAAGCTTTTCCCAATACTTTGCTGGAAATTTTGGCCATTTCTTCAACGCAATGCCGCCAAAAACTATCAACTTGTATGGAAGATTTTCGACCCACTGAATCTGCCTCTTAGATATTATTGTGAAATGATCTCTTGTGTAAACAAAGTAGGTAGCCTAACTGACTTAACATAGGAAATGGGAACATGAAATGTTTGGAGTTGTGAAAAATTGAGTTTGAATGTCTTTAGCTAAGGTGTATGTAAACTCTTGATACACTCTTGGACTCTTGCTAAGCATTATGTTATACCTGGTCTGGTATGTTTTGCATAGAAATGTGCATTTGTTTTTTCAGTCCTGAGCTTCACAATTTGCTCCATACATTAGGCTACTCTACTTTTAGAACAAAGAAATACTGTATACCATGCAGGAATGAACTAATTTGCAGACCAATTATGGTATCAAATTATGGTAAAAGTTGTACTTTACATTTTTTACTTTTCTTTTTCTTTTTTTTTTTTATTTTTTTTTTTTTTTTTTTTTTTTTTTTTTTTTTTTTTTTTTTGCTTTTTTTGTTTTCTTTTTCGGTTTAAAATTATTTGAGAATTATTAGGCTTGTAGAACCTGGTGCACAGTGACTTCAGGTAGCATGCACACAGTCTCCTGTCTTGTTAATGTTCTCAACATTAGCACTGTATGAATGTAGACTATTTGTGTCAGTGAACTGGTCTAGTCATTCTCACAGCTATGGTTTTTAATTTATGACTATATATATGATAATACAAGACCAACTTTTGAACTATTTAAGGAAAAGCCATGGTTCTTAAAAGTGTGTTTACTTCATTAAAATCACTGTATGACATTACCTCTGAATATTTAAACAAGTGTGTATTGGGATATTCTTAGTGAATCTAGCCCTATGTTGTTGAATTGTGTGCCCTGATTTGGACCTATTTTCTGAGTTCATTGCAAGACCAAAAGCCATAATATATGAGAGGAGTGTGCCCTTAACTGAATGGCCTGCTCCTTGATGGGTGCACATAGGAGCCAGTTGTCCAAATATGGCCCCTGGCCATTAGGGGAGACAGGTCTTCATGCAAACAACACAAAAATACCTGTGACACAAGACAGGGGCTGAAGGGTAGAACTTTAAATTAGAATTCCTGCCCTTGGAGGCAAACCTTAAAAAGCAGCTGTGATCTGGGGTGATGGGCAGTTGCCCAGCTCCAGCAAAAAGAAGCAGTTCTCTGGTGGCTTGGACTACAACCCTAGCATACAAAAAGAACCACTTTTGGCTGCACCATGCCAGAGGGAGTCTATGTGGTCTTTGATGAAGTCAGTGCATTTGAGAAAAAAACTAAAAAGTCAGCTTGCAACTTGGCAACCTCTGGTGAGAGATGGTCTCAAAGTGGGATTTAATGTGTTTCAACAACTCTTCTTATGTTGGAAAATCTGCCTTGTATTTCCCCTGTTCATTGCCCATACCTTGTAGTTTACTTCCCCAACCCACCATCTGACCTTGAAGGGCCCATGAAGGGTAATTTTGAGTTAGAGGTGCAGAATAATATGATGACTTTATCTCATGGTGCAAATAGGATTGTTGCCTCTCCTGACCTTGGAGCAAATAATAAAGATAATAATGATAAATGTGGATTTTTATCAAACCTCATTTTTACTGCGTATTGGACCATGCCCCCTTTTTTTCCCCTTAATTACGCCCAACCCTCCTTTTCACACACCAACAGTGTACAGCATTATGAATGCCTGACCAATAGAAATGGACCATTAACTGATGGTTTATCTACCTCCAGGAGCCCAGTGATAAGGAGCCATGTGGAAAAGCATTATTAGTTTAATAGTTCACTTTCTGGGACCAGACCAATCCTAAATCCACAGCTAGCTGAACACACTCTCGCTTCTTGAAATTGGTGAGTGGGAAAGTTGGGGACTAACTGCCACCTTTATCCTGTTTGTGGCACTTGTATTCAATTTTTAATGCATCTCTTTGAGTACACCTCACCTTCATCTCCCAACACCTTTACAGTGCCTCATCTTAACTTAGACATTGGCTATGCACACAGCCTGAATCCACCAAAGCCCTCGAGCTCTGGCACTATAAGTCACACCCAGATTGGAGGAGGGCCATGGAACCATATAGACCTTATCCACCTCCAATACTAGGGGAATCCCTATGGAAAAGGTGAAAAGAAGAGAAGGTTAGGAGGGTTGAGGGAAACATGAGGCCCTGCACAGTGTGAAGCCCACTGTGGTATTTCACATCACCGGGTTCCTCTACTTGCCGACCAAACAGCACCTGCTTGGTGACACCTTGCCTCAGTAGCAGGTGCACTAGTCCATGTAACCCCATGGGCTGCAGTGATGGGCTGCTTTTTCTGTGGAGCTGGCTTGGTCATTGATTATGGAGACAGTTGTGTTTTTAAACCCTGAGCCTGCAAACACCAACATGTGGTCCTCTGCCAGTTGGACGGACTAGGCAAAGTGTTGTTGGTTGGTGGCACCATATCCACTCAAATGTGCTGTCCTGAAGCTGGGTGTTGAATTGTTCCAGTGCAAACCCTTCTCTGGCTCCTTGGGTTCAGGCTTCAGCCAAATGCCTGCAGCAGTTGAGGAGTCTCTGGTTAAATGTGAAGGGCCAATCCCTTTTCTCCACTGTCAGCTCACCCCAGTGATTTCCTTCCAGTCTCCAGCCAAATAGTTCCAGAACTGACCTGCTAAATGCTGGGTAGTCCAGACTGTGGGCTGCCTTAGGCCATCCGCACTCTAATACTGTCCTTTCAAATGTCTAGGTATGCCTCAATGCTGTTCTGGTCAGGTTGAGCTCATCAGTGAAGACAGGGAGAAAGAAGGAAGGGGCCTAATTGGTGGAGACAAGAACAAATATGAAAGGGAAAGGAATGGGTTATTTTTGATGTCATAAATAAAACAGCTTGGTGTAGTGTATCCCCATATCCTGGAGGTGTTGAGAGTAAGACATCTAACATATTGCAAGTGTGTGTCACATGTGATACAACCTCCTGAGTTATCACTAGTGTGCCATTAGTGTGTCTGCATTCAGAAGAAAGGTGTTAGGGGGTTCTTCAACAGAGCTTGATCCTGGTGTACATTTTTGCTGCTGTTGCTGCTGGCTAAGGAGAGCCTGGTGGTGTTGTTTTTGTAGGCTGTATATTGACTGGAGGACCTGGGCAAGAGGGCTCTGCCACCGTGCTTTGATATTCAAGCACTCCTGGGTTTTAGCACCAGTCTAAGTATTTGAGACCACCCCAGACCCAGGTAAGTTTGAATTTGACCTTTAAGCTCTGGGCTGCTCACACATGCTTCCATGCAACTCACTGTCAGACAGAGGGATAGAGAGAAAAAATATATCCAGCAAGCCAAGTTACAGGTATGCCATACCATTAGGTCAGGGGTTCATCCTGAAACTCCACCCTCTCTCTGGCAGACACCACCACCTGCCATAGTAGGTAGTCTTTAAGAATCAATTAAACACTCTCAATTAAAGAATCGGACAAAAAACACTTGCCTTCTTATGACCAAGGAAGAAAGTTGAACTGCTGAGTTTACCTTTTTGACCTGCCTCTATCCAAGAGACAATAAACTTCTTGGGTCAGACCAGTGACTTTGTCAGTGTATGATATCAATGAGGCCAGCAGTGGAACTAAAGTTTATACCCCTTGTCATCACTCTCTGTCCAATGGGTTCTGTTTATATTAGTAAAGTGTTGTGTTGCCAGCTCATACCATTCAGGGACATGCTCTGTGCAATTCATCAGTGGTGTGGGGCGCTGTTTACGGCCTGTCCCACAAGATGATAAAAACACAGACACCAGCTAGGTGCATTAAGGCATGACTCTCCCTGCATAATATGTGGCTGTTGGAACATGGGAACTTGTTGCCTAAACCCGCCATGTGGATGGTTTGTTTGACTTTGCTGGTTTTGTGATTCCAAAACCTGAGCTTTCCTATCTAGGGCATCTTTGGTGCTAGGGCCAACAGGTCAGATTACACGGGGTTGATTTGCACACATCTCGCACACATCTGTGATGCCATGCATAAAACAGGCTGGTGTAGTGCCTCCCCATATCCTGGATGTGTTGACAGTGTGTACCACATGTGCTGCAACACCCCAAGTTCTCACGAGAATGCTATCAGTGTGTCTGCTTTCAGCACTTGCGCAGCACACATCAGCACATAATGCTGTGTGTGAATCCACCAGCGACGCAATACATGCATGCAACAGCAGGCATGTGGCCCACCCTTACCTGCTTGTGATCCATTTAATTAGCTAGAATGCACACCATGGAGTTTACACACACAGGTGGGCTTTCTGTTCAAATCATTTTTGAAAATTCTCAATAAAAACCTTGCACTGTGGGATACTGAATTTGACAGCAATTACTGTTGTTCAAAAGAGTGCATTTTGTGCTGTGAGTTGCCTAGCACCATTCAATCCTACTTGAGCAGGTGCCATTTTACAAATTGCTGCCACTGCTCATTTAGAGTCTGTCAGTCATACCTGAGGACTAGTAGAGAACGAAACAGATCCATTTTTAGATGTTGAACATGGTGATTCAACTACTAGGTCATTGTCAGCTTGGAAGATGTCCCCCTATGCTGCTGTAGACATAGCATCCTCATGTCTCTCTCTGAGGAGGATGAATAATCACTGGGCTATAACACTGAGAAAGGTAATATGTGGTCAGTCAGATTTAAGAGAACATATTACATATAGGTTACATAAAAAATTGTTTTCTCATCAAAATGTGATTTAATTGCTTATATTAAATGTAATTCAAACTCGTTTCTAATGACTTGTTGCAGTTACGTAGAATGTATGTAATGAATTCACGTAGTATTATCATGATCTTTACACGTTATCCTATTCTCTTACGAGAATGTTGGCACAGACCTAATTAGCGGCCAATGTGCCTCAGCTCGGCTTTGATTTTATTCAGGGCTTTGAAAATACGTACATGATCAAATCATGCTGGATGTATGAAAACAAATTGGGTTAACGTAACCCAGTTCAATCACGTGGAACCAATGTACGCATTTGAATTAAGTCATTAAAATGAGGGGTTTTTTCAGTGAAGGACAGGTCTGTTGAAGGTCACAGGCCTATGCAGTCTCCTGAAACAATGATTTCATCTGAGCCATGTCTGCTGTCAAGTTGTTAATTAATCTAGAATGGTTCAGAATGTTTTTTTTTTTTGGCTTTTTATAAAAGAGGAGACATTTGAACTCATATTGAGAACTTCTCGTCCATGCATGACGAAGCCTCTAGTCAGATAAAAGTGCCCCAGACCTTTTCAAAATGATGACGTTTCTTGTTGAGTCTTATAATTCCCCTTTGGTCATTTCTCTCAACTATTCCTTTAAAGGAAATATCTGACGAATCACAGTGTATCATATCAGACCACATTTTTTTTTTGTACAGTCATACAGTCATATAACATGTAGCAGAGCTGAGAGCAGGTTTTAGTAGATGAATGATCTTCACTAACTACTTGATGTGAGCTGATGCGTCAGGTAGATGGTGAACATAAATTTCTGGGATATTTTGGAAAAGCTCTTTGAGTGCAATCACAAGACTACACATTTAAGTGTGTCTCTGAGTCATTAAGCCATCATAGGGTTGGTTGTCACACAGCTTGGACTTGGTTGTCACAGTCCTTATACCTAATGCCAAACTTACAAAGTATGCAAAGGTATATGTTTAGGTATATGCAAGGTATATGCAAAGGTAGAGTATGTTGAATAGACTTTAAGTAATAATTAATATACTAAAATCAAAACGATTTATCAAATTCATTAATAATGTAGACATTAAAAACTGTAATTGGACATATTCATAAGATGGACATAGTCATGCAATTTATATGAACACTTTTAGGTAACCATAACCGTATATACATAAATAGACATGCATATACTGTACATACAGCACACAAACACACAGAGACATATATACAAAGAAGAAAACATTAACATTGATAAATGTGACATCCAGCCCCATGAGGAGAGTTATGCTAAAGAGCATGGTAGTGACCTCCACGATCCATATTACAATACACTCCATTTTGGCTTCTTTTTAGTGACTAATTTCATTTCACAATACCAAAAAAAATTTAAAAAATTCTGCCTGTTTTGGTGATGCCCGTGTTGAATTTATTTGTGATGTCACACTCCACACCAGCGGTTAATGGCTCATATGAAAGTAGACACTCAGTAGCCTACTAGGATTAAGTGTTTTCATTTTATTGTGGCAGTTGTATACTGTGTTTTACTATCAAAAAAAGCTTTAGTTGTGCTGTTTGTTTTATCTCTGTACCAGTGTTACTCTGCTCACCAGCAGCTAAACATAGAGTCACAATACTCTACACACAGAAACCCAACAATGTCTGGACTAACCTTATAACAGACTTGTTATAAAGTGATAAAGTAATTCAGTTGTTTATACTGATTGAAAATGTCTGATAAGTCGATTTCCATTCCGCCGGCAGAATGGAGCACAAGTGTACTGCTAGATAGGGTTAAAGAGCACCCCACAGTGAAGCAGCTAGAAATGTTGCTACAACCAACTCCATAATATCTCAAGTAAAAGCAAATCATGAAAGTGTAAAAGGGAGAAAGTAGTAAAACAAAACAAAACAAAACAACTCTAATAGTGCATTTAGCCGTCACTCAGATTTCGGTTACATTTCAGGACAAGAGATGGTGATCAGGTTTAAATAAATGAAGTCAAAAACATAATAATTATTATTAACGTAGCAGATATTAGACAGTTAGCATTAGATAGGATGAAGGTTGGAAAATGGAAATGTAAAATTAGATTACAACTGTTTCACCATAAACATTGCCACCTCACAGCTCCTGGCTTTGATCCGGAGCTCAGGTTACTGTTTGTGATGAGTTTCACATGTTCTCACTGTTTTCACATGTGTTTCCTCCGGGTTCTCTCCGGTTTCATCCCACTGTCCCAAAACATGCAAGTAGGTGGATTGGCTATGCTAAATTACCCTTAGCTGTGAATGAGTGTGTGCATGGTGCCTTGTGATTAGATGGACTGGTGTCATCCAGAGTGTATTCCAGCCTCATACCCAGTGTTCCCGGGATAGGCTCCGGATCCACCACCACTCTGGCCTGGTTACTGAAGATGAATGAATGAATATTTTTTTACTGTAGTAATACTTATTTAATACACAGTAATATGGGCTGTAGGGTAGATGTAGGTAATCTGCAACATCAGGTAATGTGGGAACTATGTGCGAATGAAATCAACCTTCAATCACTAAAAATGTACATATACTTTTATTGCTTGATATACAGTATACACACCACTTGTTATGAAATAGTTTGAATTTTTGATATGTCCGATTATATACTCTTCAACGCAAGCACACAGTAAGTCCAATAAAAAATGATATTGTTCCTTGTTCAGGTAAAGTGAGGCAGCTTTTTTTGTGTGTCCTATAAAACCACCTATAAAACTAATAAACCCTTATGCTGTTTAACAAGAGATTTTACAATTAGTTTAAAAAACAATTTTTTGTTGTAGCCCACGCCTTTTTTTTCAGGTTGTAACAACTTCGATGATTAATGTAAATGTAAAATCTAATTAATTTTTTTCAGCATGGTTTAAATTAGACATTAATTACAATAAGTAACACGTTATGTCTGTTAGTGCATTAAAATGCACTATATGGCCAAAAGTTTGTGGACACATGACCACTGCACCCATATGTGCTCCTTTCCCAAACTGCTGGTACAACCTGTTCCAGCATGACGATGCCCCTGTACACAAAGCGAGCTCCATGAAGACATGGTGG
>CM040983.1:22205200-22219826 GCA_022985145.1 Pangasius djambal | reverse complement strand
GTCCTGCACAGAGCCCTGACCTCAACCCCACTGAACACCTTTGGGATGAACTGGAACACCGACTGCACCCCAGACCTCCTCACCAACATCAGCGCCTGATCTCACTAATGCTCTTGTAGCTGAATGAACACAAATCCCCACAGCCTCGCTCCAACATCTAGTGGAAAGCTTCCCAGAAGAGTGGAGCTTATTATAACAGTAAAGAGGGAATAAATCTGGAATGGGATATTCAACAGGTCCATATGAGTGTGATGATCAGGTGTCCACATACTTCTGGCCATATAGTGTATTAAAAGATACAATTAAGCTAAAATATATTTTGTAATATTTTATTGTCTCTGTTTTTCCATGAAACTCCCAGAACTTGTTGCTGGGTCAATACTCATATTTCTCATTTCCATAACTATGTAGCTTTGCTATTAGATATGCTCTAATATGAATTACCAGATAACAAGATGAGAGGTTAAGAGTTTTAATTCACTACCAAATAACAAACTGTCTTGTTTGAAGAGAGTGTGATGTTTCATGTTGTGTATTTTTGTAAAGAATTATGAATTTTTAAAAACTATTTTATTTCAGCTAGAAAGTGTTGAATATATAGCATGCAGAAATATTACTGGAGCTTATTTATTTGTTTACTGATTGATTGTAAATTCTCTGAAAGCATGTACAAAAAATGTCCACTATATTCACTCCTGGACAAGAAAAAATGGGCTAAGCTCAAAATGGCAACTATGAAGCTTTTAATGGTCTTAACAACAAATCATTGGTGAGAAAAGGAGCAGGAATGAAACAGATGCACTCCTGAGAGCTCCTGTGCCTCCATTCGCTGGTTTCCTTTTGCTGCAGTGAGCTGTTTGTTTGGGGAAAAGCTAGAAACAGGGAAATTCACTTCTATAGTCTTCTTGTACACAAAGGTCAAATCATCATAATGATTCAAATGTCTGATGTAAAATTCAAACTAACACATGTCTGGGTGTACAATATTTTCCAAAAATAGCTTCTGGGATGTTTTTATTTCTTAAAAGATTGGTCATTATTTGGTTCTCTGCCGCACCTGAAGCAGCCCATCAAGAGCCACAAGCCTTAAACATTTAAAGCAATCAAAGGGAAAAGCTTCCCATACTAACTTCCTTTATCTATTTGTTTCATTCTTTAATTTTGTTTTAATGTTTTAATGTAGGCAAAATGTTTTGCCATTTTGGTCCTGATCCTTTTTTTTTCCCCTGAAGTGTTTATTAATACTGTTTAGTGATTCAGGGTTACTCGCCCACTATGGGGCGCTGTCTGATAAGATTTACCAGAAATGACGAAAATGAGTTTTTTTTTTTTTTTTTTTTTTTTTAATAAGATAAATTCCACATACACCCTGATATCATTCATGTTGATAACACACACGAGTTTCTTTCTAAATATTCTTAAAACAACTTAATCATTAAAATTACATATAAAAAAAAGTATTATGGAGGCTTTATATTTAAGCCCTGCCCAGACTGACAAGCCCCGCCCCCTTTCCCCACCCGGTCGCGCAGTGCATTGTGGAGAACCGAGTCCTACAGCCTGAATAATTAAAGCACCATCCGTCGTTAGCAAGATGCCGGCCGTACACAAATTACTGCTGGAGGAAGCCCTACAGGACAGCCCGCAGGTAGGAGAAGCGTGGATGTGCGGTAACATGAAGTGCGTGGTGTGTGTAAGCGCGTGCAGACTTTTCCTCGGGTAGGTTGCAGTCATGGTGAACGTGGACTCGAACCAGCCGCAGCAGCAGCAGCTCGGTGACAGACTAGTGAGGGCGGCTAGTGCTCATTATTCTCCATTTAACCCCAGCTATAAGTGCACTCAGTGTTTATACAGCACATATGTAATGATACAGGACAGATCACTAAACAGCACTGGGAATGTTTTCTGGTTTTTTTTTTTTTTTGGTCTACAGACAACAAGCACAAGTGGCCACATCCCAGGTTGTTTACGAATTGACAGTTCTTTTTTTTTTACAGCCATGTTAAGTCTTTTCTGAGAGTTTAGAGAAGTAAAGTGTGTGTATGTTTATGTGTGTGGTTGTGTGTAGTTGTGTGTGTGTGGGGGGTCAGTCAGGTAGATGAAGGACAATAGGAAGGCCTATCACTGATCAGACTGAGTGTCAACAAGTATAACATTACCAGCTTTCACACGATGAGATATACACCAATCAGCCATAACATTAAAACCTAATATTGTGTAGGTTCTGCTTGTGCCACCAAAACAGCTCTGATCCGTCAAGGCATGGACTTTACAAGACCTCTGAAGGTGTGTTGTTGTATCTGGTACCAATGTTAGCAGCAGATCCTTTAAGTCCTGTAAGTTGTGAGGAGGGGCCTCCATGGATCGGGCTTGTTTGTCCAGCACATCCCACAGATGCTCGATCGCCTTCCTATCAATTCTGCAGCATTTGACTGAATCTGAGCAGATAGTATAGCTCTATACACTTCCTGCTACTTCTATCAGCAGTCACACCATCAATAAACACCAGTGACCCAGTTCCATTGGCAGCCATACATGCCCATGTCATAACACTGCCTTCACCATATTTGACAGATGATGTGGTATACTTTGGATCATGAGCCCTTCCTTTCCTTCTCCATACTCTTCTATTCCCATCATTCTGCTACAAGTTAATCTTGCATCTGAACTGGTCAGGCTTTTTTAAGAGCTTTTTCTAGCAAGTCTAATATGGCCTTTCTGTTCTTTAGTGTTACCGGTGGTTTGCATCTTGAGGTGAATTGTCTGTATTTACATTCATGAAGGTGTCTTTGATTGTAGGCTTTGACAATGATACACATCCTCCAGAGTGTTCTTGATGTTGTGAAGTGGTTTTTCTTTAGCAACGCAATCATCTACTTCTTCCGTGGTCTTCCAGGTCTTTTGGTGTTGCTGAGCTAGCCAGTGCATTCCTTCCTTTTTTAGAATATACCGAAATTGTTGATTTTGGCCAAGTTTCTGCTGTCTCTCTGATAGGTTCGTTTTGTCTTTTCAGCCTAATGATGGCCTCCTTCACTTGCACTGACACCTCTTTGGACCGCATATTGAGAGTTCCCATGAACGGCTACCAAATGCAAATTCAATGCTTGGAATCAACTCCAGACCTTTTATCTCCTTAATGTGTCACGACGTAAGGAGGAACAAGGCCACATCTGGCCATGAGACCGCTTCTCAGTCAATTGTGCAATTACTTTTGAGCCTGTGAAAATGGAGGGATTCTGTAAAGAACATGTCTGTAATCCCTAAACACAATATTGTTGCAATATTTAATGCGCTATTTTTTGTTAAACCCCTTGAATTAAATCTAAATATCTACACAGTCTACAGTCATCTCAAATCCATCGTGTACAGAGGCAAAATTACGAAAATTGTTTCACTGTCCAAATACTTATGGACTTGACTGTGTGTGTGTCCATCCACTTTATTAGGGACACCTGCATATTCATGCAGTTATGTAATCGGCCAATCATGTGGCAGCAGTGCAATGCCAAAAAATCATGCAGGTACAGGTGAAGAGCTTCAGCTAATGTTCACATCAAACACCAGAATGAAGAAAAAGTGTGATCTCTGTGACTTTAAGCGTGGCAGGGATGTTGGTGCCAGATGGGCTGATTTGAGTATTTCAGAAACAGCTGAGAATGGTGCGAAACACACACACACACACACACACACACACAAAAACCCTTGAGTGAGCGGCAGTTCTGTGATCGGAAATGCCTTGTTGATGAGAAAAATGGCCAGATTGGTTCAAGCTGCAATGAAGGATATAGCAACTCAAATAAGCATCTCAGTATGCGCAAAACATCAACCGTTTAGGTGGACGAGCTACAACAGCAGAAGACCAGTTTGGGTGAGTCTATGTTCATGATAGCCTCAGATTCCTGTTCTTGGCTGACAGGAGTGGAACCTGATGTGGACTTCTGCTGTTGTAGCCTGTCCACCTCAAGGTTGGATGTTTTGTGCATGCTGAGATGCTTTTCTGCTCACCACGGTTGTAAAGAGTGCTTATTTGAGTTACTGTAGACTCCCTAGCAGCTTGAACCAGTGTGAGATGTTGTGCTTTCTGAGATGCTTTTCTGCTGAAGGATCACCTTTTTCAGTTTTTGGTTTTTAATACATTTTACAAAAAAATTCTACTTTTCCTCACTTTGTCATTATAGGTTATTGTGTGCAAAAACCGAGTGGGTCTGAATTCTTTCTGAACCCACTGTACACCGTCGATAGACTGATAGCCAAATACAGCTACATAGCATTACGTTGCATACATTGTAGACGCACTTACAATTTAGTGCAAAAGTCTGGACCTCCAGGATTCTGGGTGAAAATTAAAATACTTCTGTTTGACAGTTTGTACTTGTAAGATGGAAGTGAAATATATCCTGTAGCAAGAAGTCAGTATAAAACACGTAGCCAATCGGCATCAGCAGGATTTTATAGAAAGGACTCCGAGTTCTTCCCTGACCCTCTCTGTCGGGCTGAGCGATATGTCAGTTAGAACATGAGCAGGAGAGCACAGTGCTGCTGCGGATAGCGTTGCTGTGTCATAGATCCCCGGCTCGATCCTGAGCTCAGGTTACTGCAGAGTTTCCCATGTTCTACCTGTTATTTCCCACTTCCCAAAACATTCTGGTAGGTGCAGTGACTATATTAATTTGCCCGTATGAGTATGAATGAGTGTGTGACCCATCTAGGGTGTGCTCCCACTTTGCGTGCAGTGTTTCTGGGATTGGCTCTGCGTCCACTTTGACAAGGATGCAGTAGTTAATGAATGAGGAATGTAAAATATTACAAATGAAATGATATAAAAAGAGTTGGCAGTAGTTATAAAGGTTGAGTGCACACATTTTGGGAAATTCCTATCACATTCCAAAAAAAGAAAAGAAGTGCGTCAAATTTTATTTGGTGTTACACTGTAGACAGTCTTGAAAAAAAATCTCGCATGTCTACACAAACTCTGTGCCAGCTGTGTTTTTAAGAGAACTAGTTCAAGGTTTTTGTGTCAGACATGTCAAATACTCTTAAATCGAGCACATCATAACACTCTCATGTTTCCCACAAGACCTGCAAACCTCGCAGAACGTTGCACAATCGTTCATGCGTCTCGTCATCGCTCCCAGAGACTGGGACTCGACCTCGTATTTAAATGGAGACGTTTGCATGAGGCAGGTGTGATATGTAATCGCTAATATGTTGCTGCGATATCACTTTAATTTTAAAAACAAGCTTTTAGAAGAATTATCTCAGTAGTTGGTTAATATGAGGTAATGATTTCAAAGTAAGGTTACTGTTAGAGATGACATGAAACCACTTTTTTCCGATACCGATACTGAAACTTCACACTTAAACTCTTTCACAAAAAATCACTTAAGTTGTAAATGTATAATAAAATACGAAAATATTATATATATATTATATAATAGAAGATAAATATAATGAACTAACAAAATAAAAACCTGCCAGATCTCTTTATATGTAAACATTTCCAGTTCAAAAGTACATTTCTTTTTTAAGACAAATAACAATCTTTGCATTTTTTTTTAATTTTATTTTTATTTTTTTTTTATTTGTAGGATCCGGTATGTTTTCTCTGATATCCGCTCCACCATTTTTTGCTGGTATCAACCCCGGACTGATACCGGTTATTGAATTGGTGCAATCTCTAGTTACTACAGTAGGTCTTTTTTTTTCACTTTCAAGTGATAAATATAATAAATATTTAAACACCTGATATTAAAATCCTCAACTTTCCAATCTTAACAGTCATCATAATCTGCCTCAGACATATCCAGATGCTAAAGAATAATTATATATGTTGCCGATAGTAGGACTTATCATTCATTCTTTCATTCACCTGGAACACAGGTGTGAGAGTGGAATACACTCTGGATGGTACACCAGATCATCGCAGAGCACCATACACGCCCTCATGCACACCTAGGGACAATTCAGAGTCGCCAATCCGTCATGTTTTTTGGGAAGAAACTCTTGTGGACGTGGAGAACATGTGAAACTCTGCATAGTCAGTAATCCTAGTTCAGCTTTGTTCAGAGCTTTCTTACCCACTGTGCCACTGCTAGAAATACAGTCTAAATAGCTACAGGAAGCCAATATAGCTGTCCATGTTTTGTTATTGGTATGTTTTATATTACCGTCATGCGTCAGAATCATGAAGCTGCTTCCTTTTATACAACCTGTGTATGTAGACTTGTAGTTAATTGCATATATAGGCTGCCTTTTACTGTACCATGTAGTAGTTCCTCTGTCTGATGCACGCGCACACACACACACACACACACACACACACGCGCGCACTCTTCCCCACTCCCCCGTGCCGTAAGTGTGAAACTCTGCTGTTTCAGACGTGTCCATCATGCCATGCAGGGGTGCACAAGTGATAAATTCATTAGCTAGTCCACCAGGCAAGTGAAAGCTCTGATGTGCTGCCTGATGTTGCCTTCGTCCTGAAGTCCAATTAACACGGCTGGAAAGTGGCAACTAACATAATCAATATGACAAGCCAATTAAAGCATTAATACAGGTTATGGAAAATGAGTGAGCGCTTGAATCCATGTGAGGAGTAAATTTACGCAGCTATAGTCTTTATCCTCTCCAGATAATATCTCTAGTGATGAAGTATGTTATTTGCATTTTCGATTAAAAACTCAAAATGGCTTCGGTGCAAATTGTGAAATTTGTGTGAGCAGTGGCGTTTTCTGGACACACAGAAAGACGTTATTTGGGTCTTATTCCTGATTCTGGAAATATTTTCTGGCATCCGTTCAAGCTATTTAATATGCCTAATCAAAACAGTCGCTTCCAACAGCTAGATGGTGTGCGTAGTGCAGCAGGTGGTGGGATTTGTGAAAGAACAGCGCACCACAGCGTCAAACCAGGTGGATCATGTTATGTTTAAACAGACGTATGAAATGAAAAGTTTTATTTTGCAAAAGTCAGTAGTAAGCCTAGCTCATCCGGGGTGGCCATGCTTGGGAATTTGTTTGTCTCCAGCCACAGCGCTAACTCGTTACTTTTTATGGTTTATAGTATGCCTTTGTGTTCTCTTTGTGACTTGTGAAGTGGTGGGCACTTTCACACGGCTTTCACACGCTGACCCGCGGCTCATTCTCCACTGGAGTCTTTTCACTCAGGAGAACTGCCTCAATTTTTTCCTGCATTTTTGTGCCTTTAGCCAGCGAACAGCCCTTTTCCCTCACAGTTCTGCCTGAATTACGCCATTCCTTCATGTCACCCATCAGAGCGTGACGGCTCTGTATACAGAGTGGAGACGCCGAATGAAACAGTTTCCTGTATCTCGTGTCATGTGTTTAGTGTTGTTTCTTTTGTTTTTTCGACCTCTGGGTGCCCTGTTTTTGTGACGTGAGTAAGAATGGAGATGTTCTTCCTGTATCAAGCCTTTCTCGTTCGCATATTCCTAATGGCTGATTTACTTGTGGCTCTTTAGCATATCCTACCATGCTGCATGTGCCAGTGCTCATCCTGGCCAAAGGCAAATCATTCCTCACTGAGATACTCACTGAACATAGTTCGCTCTAGTTGGATATTTGGGAAGAGACCTATATTTTCTAAAGTAATGGGTCTAATCGCTTGTGCTGCCCTAATCTTGAACATACAATTTGTATACAATGCTGCATTCGACTAAAGGTAACGTAACACGTAATTTCTGGCCTCTGACTAGGAAAAACCGAAGAAAACACCCCTCAAATCGGAAATGCCTACTTGGAAAACTTGGAAAAGACGGTCTCCTCAACCCTGAGTTCAGCAAGTAACGTCAAATCAACATGGCCGCTCACGGCATGAACAACAGTAAACAAAGCAGCACTTTTTATCTTCGAGTTTTACTGTATATACAATTATTTGCTTTAGATCAGTCAACATACAGACATATTCACTTTTTAACACTGACTGTACAGTTCACTGTATTGAGGAGGAAAATATACAGTTGATTATAAAAAAGTCTACACACCCTTGATAAAATGGCAGGGTTTTGTAATGGGGAAAAAAAAAAAAGATAAATCGTGTCAGAACTCACTCTCAGTGTGAAATTACAGCATATAAAAATTATGTGAAAAACAATCAGAAACATTTTTAGGGAAAAATAGGAAAAGTAAAAAAGTTACAACTGCTAGTTGCATCAGTGTGCACACCCTTTTATAACTGGGGATGTGGCTGTGTTCAGCATGAACCAATCACATTCAATCTCATGTTCAAAAGTAATTATCATCCAGCTGTCATCAATGAAATTATTCTGATTAACCCCAAATTAAGACCAGCTGTTTCATCTGACTGCCGAAGCCATGGTCTGCAAAGAGCTTAAAAAAGCTTGTCTTATTTGTCAAAAGATATCGATCAGGAGACGAGTATAAAAGAATTTCCAAAACATTAGATGTACCATGGAACACTGTGAAGGCCATCATTAAGAAGTGGAGGAAATGAGGCACCACGGTGACATTACAAAGAACAGGATGTTCCTCCAAAATTTACAAAAGGACAAGACAAAAACTTGCCAGGGAGGCTGCTAAGAGACCAACAACAGCATTAAAGGAGCTGTAGGAACATCTGACAAGTACTGATTACTCTCTACATGTGACCACAATCTCTCGTATTCTTCACATGTCTGGG
The DNA here is from genome assembly GCA_022985145.1 of Pangasius djambal. Lineage (NCBI taxonomy): Eukaryota > Metazoa > Chordata > Actinopteri > Siluriformes > Pangasiidae > Pangasius > Pangasius djambal. Next base: position 22,211,168 of record CM040983.1, on the reverse strand, counting down.
CTATGGGGTAGGGCGGCTAGATGGAAGCCCTTTCTTACAAAAAACATCCAAGCTGAACTAACCCCACCCCAAACCATGTGGCAAAATGTGTTATGGTCTGATGAGATCAATTCCAAATGATATAATAATTCCATAATTCCAAAAGGTATGTTTGGTGCAAAAAAAAGCACATCACCAAAAGAACACCATACCCATGGTGAAGCATGGTGGTGGCAGCATCGTGCTTTAGGGCTGCTTTTCTTCTGCCAGAACTGGGGCTTTTATCAAGGTGGAGGGAATCATGAATAGCTACAAATACCAGTCGATTTTAGTGCAGAACATTCAGGCGTCTGCTAGTAAGCTGATGATGAAAAGGAATTTCACCTTTCAGCACAACAATGACCCAAAGCATACATCCAGATCAACAAAGGAATGGCTTAACCAAAAGAAGATCATTGGCTCGGCCATTCAAAAACAGAGCTCAGACCTGAATCCAACTAAAAACCTGTGGGGTGCCCTGAAGCAGGCTGTGCACAGGAGATGCTCTTACAATTTGATGGTTTAGAATGCTTTAGCAAGAAAGAGTGGGAAAGTATTGCCAAGTCAAGATGTGCCACTCTGATAGACTCTTAGCCAAAAAGACTGAATGGTGTAATAAAAACAAAAGGTGCTTCAACAAAGTATTAGTTTAGGGGTGTGCATACTTACGCAACTAGCTTATTGTAAGTTTTTTCTTTTTTTTTCCCTAAAACTGATTTTCTGATTGTTTTTCAGTTTATTTGTATACTTTTCAATTTTCTTTCAATCTCCTACTTCACAAAAACCTGCCATTTAAACAGTGGTGTGTGACTATTTATAGCCTCATCACAGTTAGCTGGCTAGCTTGTTGCTAACAAAAGACGAACACGCAGTTATCCAGGGTTTTTTTTTTTTCCTCTCACTTTGTAGCTCGAGGCTGAAAATGACATCATTCCAAGTTCTGACTTTCCACTTCGGAGGATCTAACAATCCTCGGATGATTTGTTGTTATAGATTTAACAACCGAATATCTTGATTGACCTAAAGCAAATTTGTGTATATACAGAATAATACATTGATAGATAAAAAGTGCTGCTTTTGTTTTTTTGTTGTTTTTTTTTTGTTTGTTTGTTTTTTTTACTGTTCATGCTGTGAGCAGCCATGTTGATTTGACATCACTTCCTGAACTTGGAGTTGAGAGGACCATCCCAAGTTCCTGTCTAGGAATTTCCGAGTTTTTTTTTTTTCTTCCCTTGTTGGAGGTTGGGAATTATGAGTTACGACCTTTATTTGAATACAGCATATTTCACACTTTATGTAAATTCCAGATTCGACTTTGAAATAAAGAATACTCAAGGCAGTATTCATTCATTAATGACCAATCTGACTGTAAATTAATGGAGAAATGAAATGAAAGGAATACACGTCAAGTTACAATTGTGATTTCCGTGACACACGGCAGGACTTGAGAGCCACTGTACATCATCATTCAAGTACGTGTGTGTGTGTGTGTGTGTGTGTGTGTGTGTGTGTGTGAGAGAGAGAGAGAGAGACATTTATGAATTTGTAATCACTCTCAAGCTTCTCAGCTTTGATAAAAGCACAGCTAGTCTATAAAAGCATTAGCTGTTAAGAGCGAAGACCGAGTGGACAGCGCGGCCTGGCAGCAACTGACAATCTAGGCTGTTAGGACAGTTTAACGTGCGCTTGTAAATGTAGTGCTCCTTCAGAGTGGCTGTTGTCTGCCACAGCTTTTAAACTTTTATGAGACTCTCGTCCTTGGTGAACATGACTCTGAGACATAACAGTGTCTTTACTGAAGGATGTCTAAGGCTTCAGATGTGTCCAAATTGTCTACTAAAGAAGACACTGTTCTTATTTAAGGTCTAGCTCGTGGAACTCCGGGACCCTGATGATAAATTTCAAGGTCCCAGATAACGTTTTGCTATTATTGTATCACAGAAAAATGTCTGACCGATAGCTATATACTGATGTACTGCGATAGGTAACTCACATGAAATTATTATTATTATTATTATTATTATTATTATTATTAATAAAAAACAACAACACAACAACTGTGTTTCATTCAGGAGGAAGCTGTGCAGATTAGGGCTGGGTCATGTGACAATATAATATCGATATGATGATAAATCGTTTCAATACTCTTCTGAGACATCATGCATATCTCTTTAAAATTAAATTAATAAAAAAAAATTTTTCCAACAGACTGGAAGCAGCTGATTTGATGTTAAATTTTTTTTATATTAAACTTTAAAATGAAAATTATTTTTAGTTGTAATTATGTATTTTTATATATTACAAAAGGAAAATATAATAATGTAAATTTTTTTACAAATATAATAATATATAATATAATATTTTTACAGACATTAAATAAAGTATCATCAAATAGTTTTGGTTTTTTTTTTGCAAAAAAATTGCAACACTACTAGCAATTTGTGAGCAACCTTACATCTTCTAATGCATGTTGCATATCATAGAAATATCTTGAGGATCATGATAGATAGATAGATGGATAGATAGATGGAAAGTTTATTGATCCTGAGAGAAATTGCAGCGTTACAGTAGTGATAAAAGGACATTTTTTTTTACACAGATTCACAGATAACCGTAAGTACAGTAAGACAAAACTGTGCAAAACACAACTAATGGAAGTCTATATGGGGCTTGTCTCTATTTAAAATAAATAAATAAATACAAAAAATAAAAGTGTAAACAAGGTTGTAAACTTGTAATCAACACAGGTTCAGCTACTAGCGCTAACATTACTGCTGCTACTACTACTGATGATGATGATAATAATAATAATAATAATAGTGCTCTAGTCCTGGTTCTGTAGTGATAATGATATTTTCGTCATATCGCCCACCCCTAGAACTGTCTCACTTCGCTTTGCAGTAGAGTTAAGCCTTTTTAAAAAGCTAACATACACCTTTTGGTCTAATATGTAAAGATATTGAACAGTTGTGACTGAACTGATTGTAGAAATTTGCCCATCATGCTAGAACGGATGAGGTGCCTGAGTGTCTGAGTGCTAACATCTGCACTGGTTTGGTTTGTGGATTCAAAAAAATCTAAATAAAGTGCAATGTTGATTAAAAAGTGGTTCCTGCAGCAGTTGAGTCTGAACCAGCAGTTTTCTTTATGAGCAGGCTCAGACGTTTGCCTCTGCGTTGTCACGATGTTGTTAAGAGCATCATTACGCTCCTAACTAGATCATCTCATTAAGGTGTCTGTTGTCAGCACATGCACTTTAAGAGTTTAGTAACTCAGGATCCGCAAGAAGAATCACGTCTGGAGAAACAGAATGACTTGTTTCCCTTTCCAAACATTGTAGCAGCTTCACCGTGCGATTAAAGAATCAGCGAGTAATGCAGTTTTTTTGGAATGACATAAATGTTCAGAATTATGTTTGAAACGCACTCCTTACACTTGATAGCATGATAGTATAGATGATAGTAGTGCGATAGTATTCACAATAGAGGGAAAACTAGTTTTTGTTTCTCCACAGCTGTGGTCCAGACCTTATTTCTGAGTTTTTTGTTTTTTTTTGGGAACGAGTGTAACGATGTCGTAAACGTCACAAAGTAGTCCAAACTAGTCGAAAAAAGGGATTTTGTTCTTTTGCTTTATTTTCACTATTCTGCTTACACTAATCATATAAAGATATACGTCACGGAAACGTGAAGTCGTAGAATATCCCATTGCCAAAGTTCAATCTGAAATTTCGGGAAACTGTTCGATATACAGGCAAAACTGCACTATTTTCAAGAGACATAAAGTATATTGTATTGATACAAGTGATAATACTGAAATTCTGTTAGTGCGCTGAAAACAATTGGAATGAGATTCAACTAAAAAAAAAAAAAGCATGGTTACAATTTCCACACATAAGATCTTAGTAAATTTAAGCTAAGCATATTTTAAGTAAGGTTTGCATGGCACCAGGGATTATTCTCATAAAACTTATAAGTAAATTGAACTAGTTTTCTTCTTCTTCTTTTTTTAAAAATAAATTTTACTCAAACGTGAGTGAAATGGTTTGTTTGTGCAATAGTTAACTAAGCAAATCAAACTTTTCTTCCTTTATTTTAAGTACATTTTACTTATTTATTTCATGCAAGAAAGCTTAAAAGAACTATGTAAATCTCAACACTGTAAAAAGTGAACTTCATCTAAATGTTATCATTACAACCTAATGGCCGAACGCGAGATAACGACTTAACTGACTTAACTGACACACACACACACACACACGCACACACACACACACACACACGCACGCACACCATACACACATACGATCTTTCAAAACATTTCATAAAAAAGGAGCCTAAAGCCTTAAAGCCAACACAAAACAAGAAATAATGAAAGCAACCCATCCATAAAGCTCAAAGCTCAATCAGTTTAAAGTTCTGCAAATGCATATGCAAATTGAGTCCAAAAGCCACGCCCCCCACTTTAGTACGCAATCAGTTCAATTAAACAGTGCTTCTTTTTTTTTTCTTCTAGTTTCGTGAGCACTTGCAAAATAATATTAAATCGAATCCAGGAAAGTAAGTAAAATATACCCTTTGGGTTTTAACCACATATTTACATGAATTCATGTAGTACAGAACTTAAAGCGGTTCTTAAAGCAATTCTGATAATTTGCATTTAACTGCTTATGTTAATATGCTTTTGCGGTTATTATAAATATTTGTTTACATCAATTAATCGATAGATAGCTTAGGATGTCCTGAGCAAACACACAAGGTATGGCGTGTATGAGTTCCTGTAGTGATTGCAGTTATGATGTGATACGGTGATATAATATCGATATCGTGATAAATTAGGATACGTCACAATACACTTTTCTGAGATATCGTGGGTATCGTTTTATGATTTATTTTTTTTTTTTAAATAACAGTTACAAACTCTGGAAGCAAATTTGGTGAAGTTTTCTACTGTTTTCAGTCTTTAAATTTCAGATTCTTTTACAGGTTTGTGCTGGTTTTTAGTGCTCATTCATTGTTGTACACATTAAATAAAAGTGACATGACACTAATTATATTAAAGGGTTATTTTTTTTTTAAATGCAGCACTGCGTTTTTGCTGCCATGTTGTTAGGAAGCCTGTAGGCTGTATCGTGATGCATGGTGTGTATCGTGGAAGTGTCCTGAAGTATCGTGATATGATGTTTTTGCCTTCTCGCCCCTCCCTAATTGCAGTGTAAGAAGCCTAGTGATGGAGAAAGTAAGAAATAGAGTCCAAGTGAGAAAGTGTTCGTATTAGAATCGTTGCCTATCGTCTTATCTGAGTCACGCAGCGGCAGGGTTGTCACTCTGAACCTGTTTCTAAGTGATCATTCAGGTTTTTTTGGGTTTTTTTTCTTTCTTCTATACACCCCACCCTCATCCTTGCCCAAATTTTTTAAGACAGTTAAGTGCACGTGTTTAAGTCATGAAACATTCAGACGGACTGAAAACTGTTTGTTGTGAACGGTCAAGTCAGGAGTCAGTAGGATGAGGGAATACGCAAGCGCTGAAACACCAGATATTGGCCTTATGCAGAGGGGTGTATAAGGTTATTAGCGTTTTTAGTGACGGATACAATTACAGAAACTAAAAACCGTAATTCAGAAATGAAAGCAATAAAGCTAAAAAAGACAGTGTGAAAGAGTGGAAGACAACTAACTGCAGAATAAAACAAACTTGCCGGAGAACTTTTCAGCTTAGAGATATCTTTTTTTAATATAAAATATAATATAATGTATATACACTGCCCTCCAAAAGTTTGGAAACGCCTGAACAAAATAGGGTTTTTGGGCAATATCAGCATAAATCCTCTTTAGTTAGTGACCATTTTGCATTGATAATAAGGGACAACACAAACTATGAAAACATATTTTATTAAATAAAAAGTTTATGAACATAAACATGAACATAACATAGAAAAATACTCAAAT
>CM040983.1:22164531-22196050 GCA_022985145.1 Pangasius djambal | reverse complement strand
CAGATGGTGTGGGCTGGAAACCTGGACTCCCCCCCTTTTTTTTTTTTTTTTCCTGCTACCACAGTGTGATTTATTTTCAGAAAGGGTGTGAAGAGGGTCCCCCCCCCCCGTATCATCGCAGTCATTGTCTGTCTCTTTCTCTCTCAATCTTTCAGCTGAACTCTCTGCATGTTGATCTGGCCACTCAGATGGCTGATAGGATGGTGTTTCCCATGGTGCAGTTCAGGGAGAAGGACCTGACTGGTATGGCAGCGTTACACTCATTAAACCCTCATTAAACCCTCATTAAAATAAATTAAATGTGTCCCTCTGACATGTACCGCGGCTACATTTCTGTCTACTGCGCACCATCTGCACCGAAGCTTTCAGTGGGAAATAATCACACTCACCACCAGCATGTTGAACTGAAGGTTTTTCTGCCATGTTACAGTTTATGTCCTGTGTATTTCATTTTTACAGAAATAAGCACGCTTAAAGAGATATTTGGAATCGCCACTGACGGTAAGTCAACAACATGTCTCTGGATCTCTCTCTGAAGAGTGAATGGGGGTATTTTTAGGTGATTAATTCCCCTTTCTCCCTTTCGTTTTAGAGCACGAGGCTGCCATGATCAAATACAGCCGACTACCCAAGAGGAGGGAGAATGAGAAGGTAGGCAATTAAATCTAACACACTCTATCATATTATATTCTCTATTATATGACATGAAGTGGAGATGAGGAAGGCATAAATACAGAAATGCCCCATTTACACGCTGCAGTGTTAACGCACAATCTGCATGGGGCCAATGACTCCCAGTCTCGCACTTGAATTTACACCCGGTATTTTGTGTGTGTTTTCGTTATCTGCATTGTGTGATTGCGTTTCAGGTTTCCTGTGAAATATATGCAAATAAGATAGGATTTTATCATACAAGCTGTAGTTAGATTTCACCTTTGGGTGTTGGGTGGCAATGTAAACAGCAGTGCAGCGTGTTTGCAGCTATTGTGGTAGGAGATATGGTAACTATTGCTACAGTCAAGTATGGATGAGGGAATGAAGTGATGCCTGGTTGGAGCAAATCATCTTGAGCTCTTGAACAGAAGATGATACATACCGGGAACACCCCACGAGACCTGCCGTTTTGGAGATGCTCTGACCCAGCCATCTAGCCATCACAACCTGGTCCTTGTCAAAGTGGCTCAGATCCTAATGCTTGCCCATTTTTCCTGTTTCCAACACATCGACTTCAAGAACTGACTGTTCACTTGTTCCCTAATACATTAATGTTATTCACTTCATCTGTCAGTGGTTTTAATATTATGACTGATTGGTATATAATATAAACTAGAGATGGCATCGATCATCTATAACCTGTAACAAATGGTAAAGATTGGAATTGGATTTGGAAAAGAAATTTATTTCTGGAACTGGAACTAAGAGACCTGACTGTTTTTTCTATTGTTAGGATTGATTTTATTAATGTTATGTTAAAATATGTTATATTTTAGTATATTTACAGTGTAAGTGCTTTTCGTGTGGAAGTGTTTACTGTCAAGTGGGTCAGTTTAAAAAAAAAAAAAAACTATTTTGAGCATTACGAAGCTTTGTAGTTTTTAAAGAAACCAATATCGGATAGGGATCACTATGGGCTGATACGGCTGTTATTGGAAAAGGAAAAGTGGTATCGTGCCACCTGTAATATAAAGAGCTAATGATATAATATCTGCATTTGTGTGTCTCTGCTTGAATGTGTGTGTGTGTGTGTGTGTGTGTTGTTCCGCAGCTGAAAGCGGAGCTGGTTAGTGAGGTGGCGTACTGTAGGAGGAAGCAGCACCAGGCCTCCATGCAGTATTACTGCGCTCTTAATGCCTTACAGTACAGGAAGAGAGTAGCCATGCTGGAGCCCATGCTGGGATACACACAAGCCCAGGTCTGAGAGAACTCTTACATTTTCTCCCTAAATGTTTGTATATGTAATGGCGGCTGATTCTTCATCATCTTCTGTGGACGAAAGAACAAAGCTGGGGTTAATCACACCAAATCATTATAAAGGCACTGAGAGGCGTTACACCCAATTAATCCACACTGTAATTACTCTTATCTCTCCCTCACAGATCTACTTCTTTAAGAAAGGGATAGAACTGGTCTCCAAGAAAATGGACAGTTTCCTGGCTTCAGTGAGCAGTATGTCTGAGAGGTAGATTATCTTAAATAGGACATTCTGTGCAAAATATCTATAGAAATGTTATCATAGTTATTGTGAAGGTCTTACGTATTTTCCAGTTAATTTGTAATGAATTCGTTTCAGATTCCATTGGAGGTTTTTTACTGGACTGTTTATTTGTAGCCCTTTTATATGCATGTAATCCAGATCGCATTTGTTCACATACGAGGAAGAACATTTATTCTCGTTATAATACCATAACAAAAAGAAGCCTGTCAGAGTGTGACAAATAGCTAGCATTAGTTCAGCATGCACTGAGTTTTCAGTGGCATTGCTGGTGTCTTAACAAGTCCTCAATCATGTTAGTCTCAGCAAAACATTCTCCAAATGACTGAAGGAGCGTTTGTGTCCTGCATCATTCCGATTATTAATTTGACGCCCTGGACATCCCTGGACCCACCCTAAAAATAATATTAAAATCTTTTAAAATGTACCGTGTTTATCGTGCATCATGATGTATATGAGCGTGTGCAACATGAACGTGTGAGTGTATATGCAAATACACTCACCAGCCACTTTATTAGGAACATTCATGCAGTTATCCAGTCAGGCAAGCTTGTTGCAGGAGCACATTGCTTAAAATCATGCAGATACAGGTCAAGAGCTTCAGTTAATGTTCACATCAAACATCACAATGTGGAAAAATGTGATCTTGGTGACTATGGCATGGTTGTTGGTGCCACACAGGCTGGTTCGAGTATTTCAGAAACTGATGATCATCTAGGATTTCCAAAGACAACAGTCTACATGAAATGGTGCGAAAAACGACAACAGCAGCAAAACCCATCCAATTATGCGACAGTTTTGAGGTTGGAAACACCAAGTTGATCAGAGGGATCAGAGGAGAATGGCCAGGCTGGTTCAAGCTAACAGGAAGGCTGTGGTAATAACCTCAAATAACCACTCATTACAGCCGTGGCGAGCAGAAAAGCATCTCAGTCACAATCTGCTGTGTTCTTAGTGCCTTGTAAGTGGTCATGTGCAAGAAGCAGTTACAGGCCTGAGTGGCTATTGGTTCTGTTCTACTATAGTGAACTTCAAACAACTAATCTAACATGCTAGCATGATTAGTGATCATGCAAATGCTGATGATTATCTTCTCAAAACAGTGACTGATCATTGGTCAGTGTAATAGATTTAACCAAGTACTGTGTCTGTATATTAACTGATCTAAAGCCAAAACTGCTATAAACTCATTTAACAGTAGAGGAAGGGAACTTTACACTGTTCACATTGCGAGCGGCCATGTTGACCTGATGTCACTCTGTAAAACAGGGAAGGAACTGGTAGTTGAGAAGAGTACCCCAAGATGAAATTGCAAGTTGAGGGGGCGATTTCTGTCACTTTTACTGGTCATAGGCAGGGAATTACTAGTTGCAACTTCGCCTCGAATGCAGCAAACGTTAAACCTCGAGGCAGATGGGCTATGACAGCAGAAGAGCAGATCGGGTTCCACTCGTCAGCCAAGAACAGGATTCTGAGGCTACATTTGGCATAGGCTCCACCAAACTGGACTCTTGAAGATTGGAACATTGTTGCATGTTCTGACCTAATCTAGGGTCAGAAATTGGCCTGAACAATATGAATCCATGGACCCAACTTGCCTTGTGTCAACAGTTCAGGCTGTTGGTGGTGTAATGGTGTGGGAAATGTTTTCTTGGCGCACACTGGGCCTCTTAATACCAATCGAGCATCGTTTGAATGCAGCAGCATATTTGAGTGTTGTTGCTGACTGAATGCATCTCTTTATGGCTACAATTTACCCATCTTCTAATGGCTACTTCCAGCATGATAATGTCACAAAGTCATCTCAAACTGGTTTCATGAACATAACAATGAGTTCAGTGCACTATAACGGCCTTCCCAGCCACCGGATCTGAATCTAATAGAACACCTTTGGGATGTGGTAGAACAGGAGATTCACAGCGTGAAAAATCTGCACCAATTATGTGATGCAGTCATGTCAGCATGGACCAGAATCTCGACAGAGTGTTTCCAACATCTTGTGGAATGAAGAAGTGAGGCTGTTTTCAGAGCAAAGTGGGGCCCTCCCCAGTATTAGGGTTAGTATGGTGGCTGGTGAGTGTGTATGGATTGTATAAAATCTGATTACTCGCCTCATTTGATCGGACAGGAATTACATTTAGATTGGCTTCAGTTTACCCTATTTCAGTTTACCACTGCCATAAACATGAGCTATTAGTCTTATTAATGGGTTACTGGGCTGCATGTGAACATATTTAATGGCCAGTTCTATTGGTTATTCTCTCTCTCTCTCTCTCTCTCTCTCTCTCTCTCTCTCTCTCTCTCTCTCTCTCTGAAGTATCCAGGCGCAGTTGGATGCCGAGGCAGAGAGCATGCGTATGTCTCAGAGAGAGCTGTTGTCAGTGGACGATATAGTCTATATGCCTGACCAGGATCGGGCACCAGTCAACCGCACGCTCATACAGAAAGCAGGCTACCTCAACATTAGGAAGTACGCAGGTCTTTTCTTACATTTTTCTCACATGGTGTGACATTTTATGAGAATATTCATGTTATTCATAAGAAATGAAAGATGCACTAAGTAGTTTTTCGTGTGTGTGTGTGTGTGTGTGTGTGTGTGTGTGTGTGTGTGTGTGTGTGTGTGTGTGTGGCTCCTGCAGTTTATTACTGTCCATTAGCCAGTTGGCTATTCATGAGACAGTATGTGAGCAGTGGCATTATTAGGAAAAGAGATTGTAATTAACCACTAAACATGTTGCCATGTAACATTTTAAACTTCTTACTGTTAAACGTCACACGTTACAGGATTCTTCAGTGTGATAAGCAAATGGGTTAGTTTTACTATTAATGTTACGTTTAGATTTCCGGTCCCAGCACATTATGCCCCAAGGGTCATGGTCCAATCTAAAGTAATCATGACTGTGCCCTACTCCCTATGGAGGCTGCACTCTTCACAGTGAGAGCCCTTAAAATGAGATAAATAAATAAAAGCCTCCCTCCATAGGGGTCAAAACTAATACCTGTCTGGAATGAATTTTAAAATCCCAATACAAAGTGTTGTGTTGCTGCACATTTAAACACTTTCTTTTAGTATTAAGCAGCGAAGACATGTCCATGTTGTTACCAGTTCCTCTTCTTTTAGAGATAGTATATTCCACATCACAGCTTTCTTCTGTTTAACTCCTTTTACTATTACAAACTGATCTGTTCGTTTTTTTCTTACTTGTACCTGACTCGCTGGTTACTAACTGCCATTATAACAACGCAGATAATCTTGTGTCCATCCTTTTTTCAGAAAAGACCATTTAGAAGTGAAATAATTGCATTTTATTTGTAAGCATTATATAATAAGCATTTTCATTCCAGATCACCTGCATACGCTTCATCACACTGGACCGCAGTGAAGATTTTTAGAAATATATACTTATTTTTTTTTAGAGAACAAGCCTACCTGGCAAAATGAGTTCTTTTTTTTTTTTTTTTTCTTTTCCCTACATTGTACTTTCTGCATTGTTCTACATTGCCTTTAAACGAATGCTCGGAGTTTCTCTACCTCTGCGGCGTTTTCGTTTCAAATTGCGAATACAAAGAAGATTTTATTATTTTGAAATATTTAAAACAAAGCAAGTAATTGTTCAATATCTTGAATATTTAATCACTGCTCACTAAGTCACTACGTAAGCAAATGTGTGTGATTGGCCTTGTTAACATGTTATGCTTTCCATGAATTTTATCCATTCCATTAAAGCATGTGTTCAGATGACACTCCAGTGGATTTGATACAAAATGAATCATCAGGTTTTACAAACTAGGGGAGTCCATTACGGTTGCCATTAAAGCAAAAGGAGGAAATACCAAAAACCTAAGAAAGTCTGAAATTCTTGGAATATTTCTAACTCGGGCTACTTCTGATAATATTATTAAATTAATTTAAATTATCAAATTATTCAGTCTTCTAAATAAAATTTTTTAAAATTAAAAAATGCAAATAGAAGCATTTTCACTAGTGGTCTCAGACTTTTGGCCCCCACTGTGTGTGTGTGTGTATGTGTGTGTGTGTGTGTGTGTGTGTGTGTGTGTGTGTGTATATATATGTATGTGCACACACACACACACACATATATATATATATGTGTGTGTGTGTGTGTGTGTTATATACATATATATATTATGTCTTAATGCCGTCCTCTTTAACGTTATGATGTTGGCATGTTAGTAGCAAAGATTATGATTATGAGGTTGTGTGGGTATTACGCTGACTATTTCACACTGTTTTTGGAAATCTTTGGAAACACCAAAAAAAAAAAAAAAACACCTTGAAAATGAGTTCCCCTAATGTCCTCTCGTGACTCCTGCAGTAAGACGGGCCTGGTGAGCACAGCCTGGGACCGGCTTTACTTCTTCACCCAGGGGGGGAACCTGATGTGCCAGCCGCGTGGTGCTGTGGCAGGTGGCATGGTGCTCGATCTGGACAACAGCTCCGTCATGGCCATCGAGTGCGAGGACAGGCGCTACTGCTTTCAGATCACGTCACCTAGCGGGAAAACGTATGGCAGCTAACTTTCTCCGTTTGTGTGTGTGTGTGTGTGTGTGTGCGTGCATAAAAATGGGTAATCCACTGAGGGCCAGTGAAAGCTCTATTAGCAGCACAGCAGAGGTGTGTCCTGGAGTTGGATTTGTAGATTTAACTTCCCACTGAGCCATTTGCCATCTAAATGACCAGAGGGAGGGAAGAACGACAAGATTGCATTCTGTGCAGCAGCCAGTTTTAAAGGACACGGCCTCCATACACACCAGAGCGCACGCTTACAGCAATCCTGCTGGTATTTATCCTGTTAGACACCTGAATTACTCACATAATTCCTCTTCATTTGAGAAAGTGGTAAAACTGGGTGGCAGTCTTATCTGGAATTGCACAAATATCCTTCTGTATAGATTTCTGTGAACCAAATGACATCTGAGCAAGTGAAAATAGTGAACTTTACCTAATGTTTCCTATAATAAGATTACAGTAAACCAAATATAAGATTGTTAAATCAATTTAAGCATTTGTTTGTAGAAAGAAGCAAAATGATCTGCCGAGAGAATAACCAAATTTAAAGCTTGAAATGAGTAAAATATCTAGAAATCAGTAGATTTGGTTTATTGTAATCTTATAATAGGAAATACTAGAGAATTTAGTCTATGTACAAAATTTTCGCGTACCAAGATGGAAATTATTATTATTTTTTGCCGCATAGCCATTCGCCTCACTGTTCCCTGGACCGCTGTCACTTTGTTCTTCTCTCCTTTTATTTCTGGCTGCACATGGCTCCTTCTCTTTCAGCGCACAGCTTCTTTTCTTTCTCTCCTCAAGCACACCTTTCCCTTTCCTTCCTGTCCTTTCCTATCCATAATTCATCGACTAACTGAATACTCAAGAGTGGACTGCCCTGCTGCTGTGGCTAGCTAACGCACAGCGTACAGCCACTTCTATACGAAACTTACACTTTTAACTGAAGCGTGTGTGTGTGTGTGTATATGCGTGGTGTTATATAAGACGACAAATTACAATAACGAAAATTAGGAAATGAAATGATGTATTTCTGATTGTCACCATGAGTGTACTCGGTCTGCTTTCCACGCTGCTCAGCAGCTCATTTTCCAAATCCATCCTCTGAGGATCACACCTCCAAAATCAATTTCCTGCCACAATATTAATGTCTTCCTCCCTGTGAAGATGAGACACACACACACACACACACACACACACACACAGTGGGCTTTAGTATACTGGCATTGAGCCACACGATAGAAGAAAAAAGAACGAGAGGAGAACGAGCCCTGTTACATCCACAAAGCTAAGAGGAAATAATTCTGCAGACATTTCCTCTGATATCCGAGTCAAAAGCTGTAACACAGGCGGACAAGTGCTGAATACCTTTGGCAACAAAACAAAGCTAAAAGGCGTTACAAAAAGGTATTACAGTAATGTCTTTTTAAATGTAGCTACTTATATTACACAATCAGCACTGTAGAGCTGGTCAGCCTTGTACTGATCGTAACTCTGGCATGAGATGTAGTTCAACTCTGTCGTGTTCTCTATTCCAAGGTCTATGATTCTTCAAGCTGAGAGCAGAAAGGAGTACGAGGAGGTATGGCTTTTGTTTTCCATGTATACGTTTTTCATGCTAGAATCATTTTCATTTTTAACGTGAATGACGTTTTCTTCCTACAGTGGATCTGCACCATTAACAACATTTCTCGACAGATCTACCTGACGGACAACCCTGAGGTACTTCTTCTCTCCCAGCACTTTATACCGAAAAAGATTTTTTTTACTTTGTAACAGCCACTGTTTTTAGTTATAGAGTTCCACTGAGTTGCCAGTTTATTAGGGATCGAGGATTCCACAGTCTCGAGGGTGTGTTGTTTAGGAATGTTGTACCAGGTGGAAAGATATTTGATAGGGAAGAGATCCAGGGACTGGCGTATTCCTGGAACTGCTTGGTGATAATGTGCTTCGTGACACGATATGTTATCATGCTGGAATTGTCTGTTTGAATATGGATAAAGTGGAGCCGTAAACACGATGACGCAGCAGGTAGCATTGCCACCTCACAGCTCTAGATCCTGGTTCGATCCTGAACTTGGCTTTCTGTCTGTTTGGAGATGTTATCTATGTCCCCGCGGTGTCTGTGTGGGTTTCCTGTGGATTCCTCCCACCTCCCAAAAACATGCTGGTAGCGACTCAAAATTTCCCCTAGATGTGACCAAGTGTGTGTGTGTGTGTGTGTGTGTGTGTGTGTGTGTGTGTGTGAAGGAGGACTCGGGAGACAGGTGAGGTTTGTGTTTCTTTTATTTGCCTTTTCCTTACTTCTACCGCAAGCGCTTTTCAGCACACCCTTCTTCCATTTAATAAAAATAAAAAAGAAACCAAAACACTAAGTCATTCACAGCTCTTTACATTAAAGTTCAAGTTCAAGGCGAGTGTGCTGTGTCAGCTCCGTCTGTCTCTGTCTCACAGTAAGTACATGTAATACAGTCGGGAACAATCACACATTACTTGCCAGTTCTACCCTTCTCCTCTCTCCATCCACAGCCGACGCTTGGCCACTCTGCCACAGTGTATACAACATCTGTATGAAAACATCTATATAGTCAAACGTATCTACTATTTCCTATGATAAGAGTACAATAAACCAAATATAGCATTATTCAGCCTTTTTCTGGACTTTTTCTTTCTTTTAACATTAACATTAGAAATTATCTGCCAATAGCTGCCAAGCTTGAAATGAGGAAAAGCATCTAAAAAGGCTGAATAAGCTTATATTTGATTTAGAATAAACTCATCATTTAAGAGATGTTTACTTGCTAAGATCATGTTTTGCAGTGTGTAACTAGTACCCTGTGATGGAATGGCATCCCATCCAAGGTGTATTTCTGCCTCATGGCAGGGATTGGATCCAGATTCACTGCGACCTTGATAACGCGGTTACTGAAGACGAACGAATGAATGAATGAATGAATGAATGAATGAAGCCTTGAAAGGATAAACTCGGTCAATGTTTCACATACACCATGCTGATCAGCTGTTCTTCAGTGAGTATCAGAGATCCCAGTGTGTAAAAGGAAGATATTCCCCGCAGGATCACATCGCTACCACGGGCTTGTTCCCTCTAAACACGATGGCACCGCAGTCTCGTGTTACTTGCGCCAGCTAATGGTTGCGTAACGGCTAAGTGGTGCGTTAGATCTGATACGTCTGGTTGTAGCAGACTGCCACTGCAGTCATGTGACATGTTTTGTACACAAGTGGATTTCTCTAAGCAAACTGGCACCTCAGTGATGTGGACCGAGAGGGTGTGTGATTGTTACAGAGCAAACATGCTTTGATCAGTATTTCCGTGTTGTTGCTGAATGTCCTATATGAGTAGTGAGGCAACAGATAACGATCGTGCACATCATGCTCTGTGCATGGTGAACAAGATCCTAAAAAGCACTGAGCGTAGATTAGAATTAACATCTGTGTTGTGTTCCTCAGGCTGTGGCCATCAGGCTAAATCAGACAGCCATCCAGGCGGTCACTCCAATCACCAGCTTTGAAAAGAGAGCAGAGGGCTCCCCGAACCCTGACAGGTCAGACTCGTACCACACTAACATCTAATAAAGGTGGAGGACATCACCGGCAGGCTTCAGTATTAACCACTCGTGAAAGTCAGAGCCAAAGCACTGACGGTTATCAGGGTATTTTATTTGTCAGGATGCTGTTAGTATCAAAGTATTGTATTAAAAATGAGCCAGATATTGTGCATTTGGTGGAGTACTGTGGCCCTGCAAGTGCCCATGTCATAATGTTTCGTTCATCATATATATCTGGGTTAGCTTTTCTTGGTCTCATTGTGTGTGTGTGTGTGTGTGTGTGTGTGTGTGTGTGTGTGTGTGTGTGTGAGAGTAGGGCTAAGCCAGGCGCAGTGGTCACTGGCAGTATTAAGAAAGTCCCTGCTGTCCCTGAGCCTGAAGACTTGATTGCCCCTGGGACACCTATCCAGTTCGATATTGTGCTTCCGGCATCCGAGTTCCTGGACCAGAACAGGGCAGGAGGGAGGTCAGAGAATGCATCGGTCACACGTTAAACCAAGATTATGCCTAATCATAAAACCGACATGATTTTGAATGCGTGCTCACCGGCCCAGGATCGTACAATCCATCTATGTTTTGGGAAACCGTCTCATTTTACATATTATATTTTATTTTTTCGGGGAGTGTAGAGATGTCAGTTTGCATATGAGCGATATGCAAGCAATAATTATTTCGCTACATATTTTGGAAGACTAGTCTTTTCACAATTGTGAATGCTATCAGGCTAAAGGTCACGTTAATGAAACACACATATAGATGGATGTATCCATGGCCAGGGTTGTTCAGACTGGCAGAGAGAGACTGTTATTAGTCTGTGCTTAATAAGATTTAAATTTGCTTTATGAACTAAACAAATGATATGTCGGCAACATTTTGTAACGTTTTAATTAGCATCCAGTTTATGCTTTTGGTCATCTGATATATTTTGTAGTTCCTGTTGTTTGTTTAAAAAGTCTTTTGAAGCTTAATTTTTTTTTCCCTGACCTTCCACAGACGCACAAACCCTTTTGGTGAGACCGAAGTGGACAGCTCTTCAAGTACTGACGGTGAGACAGCATTAGTGACTCTTTGGAATTGAGCTGCTCATCATTTTCCCGGGACAGCTGAGGTCAAAAAATGCCCCAATAATGGAACTCGCAGACATCAATTCAGTTTGTGCTCACGTCAGCTTGTCAGTGCAGATGCTGCAGTCTCTCTGTGAAGAACTGTTGAACGGCCTTTCATTCACAGATGTGACAGTCCTTCAATAACCTCGCTCTCTCTCACTCTCTCTCTGTCTGTGTGTGTGTGTGTGTGTGTGTGTGTGTGTGTGTGTGTGTAGACTCCTTGCTACAGCAGGTATTTGCTGTGCGTTTCCTGGGCTCTATGGCAGTGCGCTCTGGACACACACAGGAAGTTATCTACGAGGCCATGAGGCAGGTGCTAGCTGCACGGGCGATACACAACATATTTAAAACCAGCGAGTCACACCTGATGGTAACAAGCAGCTGCCTCCGGTGAGTCTGAAATGGAGGGAAAGTGTGAGGAGAGTCACTATTGTACCATTGTACCATGCATCCACATGAATACCAGATGATGTTTTTTTTTTTTTTCCCCTTGTCCAACAGGCTGATTGACCCTCAGACACAGGTCACTAAAATAAGTGTGAGTAAGCGTGCCATTGATTTGTAAATGGTGCCACTGAGCGCTGTACCTCGCCTGAGTAACAGATTTTAAAGCTGAGTCAGCAAAACGACAAAAAAATCTAATCTCTCCAGGGTATTTGTGTCTGTTTCCCCTCTCCTATCTGCTTCATTGTTTGTCTCTGCCTCCATGCTGTTAGTTCCAGCTCAGGGACGTCACCCAGTTCGCAGCGCATAAGGAGAACAGCCGGCTCATGGGCTTCGTGGTGGAGGGGAGAGACTGGGGGGAGGGAGAGGAGGAGGGACAGGCATCCTTCAGCGCTTTTGTGTTTGAGAGCAACACCGAGGGAGAGAAGGTAACTGTTTAGTTCTTTTGCTGAAAAAATAAATAAATAAAAAAGTGATTGAGGCAGGGATGTGGGAAGGCACTGTAAATTGAGGGTGCTGGAATGTGAAACATGTGGCGTGCGCTATGACGTCACACCCGGATTTTTGTCTTAACAGAGAATGTGTGTTGATTACAATGTTATTTACCACAGCGTGGTTCAATTCTAGGTTCAAAAGGTGTTGATTCGTTTTCTGTATCTGCATGGCTCTGACATTATTTACATTTACAGCATTTGGCAGACGCCTGTATGCAATAGTTAAGACTGTAATATATATGATAGGTTTCTATTAATGCGTTATTGTTTCTATAGTAACCGCTCATTCACAGGGACTACAGCGGAGGCTGCGCAATTAAAAATCAACTTAAAAACGTCTTGTTTAATCACTGATATGGTGAAGTTTTCTGCTAGGAGACGTTTATTTAACATGTATGGACGGAATCTCGAGTGTAGGCGCTTTGTAACAGTCAGTTTTCTGACACAGAAGTTATTTCCTATTTTCGATTTACATAGCAGCTATATACAGTCGTTCCCTCACAAGCCTCCCTCTCTCTCTCTCTCCCTCTCTCTCTCTCTCCCTCCCTCTCTCTCTCTCTCTCTCCCTCTCTAAAAAAAAAAAAACAACTGTCTTGAAGACTTGTGACTCGCAGAAGTTCCATAACATGAGTTAAAATGTGCAATGAGTCGTTCATTAATAAATTAAAAATTGCAATTGTTGGCAAATCACTGTGGTACAAGAGGAGTACTATGTCCACATACAAACATTAAATAGCAACTCAAAATTCTCAGTTTAAAGGTTTGTTCATTTGTTCATTTGCTTAACTACTCTATGTATTGTATTATTTTCATTATGTTAGCAGCTAAAGGAATCCTGAAGGTCGGGGATGCTGCAGCACCCTAAGCGCGCGTATCTCCCACATCCTCGGACTGAGGTGTAGGATTTAACCCAGCGTGTGCAGACTCACACCGTCTGTGGCTTAGAAAAGAAATAAACCTTGAAGCACAAGTAGGGACACGTGGGGAATTAATAACAGTGGGGGAATAGTGAGAGACGGTGGAATGTTATAATAAACTTAGATATTGAGACTGGAGACCTCTTTGTTACAGCATACCACAGCGCTGTTGAATTCTCGACTCTGATTGGTCAGAAGTTGGTGAATAAGTTTCTACAGCAGCAGAGCTCAGCCAAGGCAAATCACAGGTTTACTCATCATTTCTATAGTAACAACTTCCACAGAGACTCGACTCGTATGGTGGATGCACTATATAAATGTAATAAAACGTGTATCACTGTTATTATGAAGCTGTAGGAACTTTTTTTTTTTAATTTAGTTTTTAATTAATATTTATAGAAGGAGTCTCCAGTGTCAGTGTTTTTGAACAGTTCGAGGTAAAGGTTTCCGGCGCAGGATGTTCGTCAGGACAAGTGGGCTTCACACTTTGTCGTTTCTCTTAGGCTTATTAAAAAGAACGACTGTTTATGCTATAAACTTTGTAGCCACTATACTTTGTGTGATAACAGGAACTGACTTGTCTCACAACATAAAATGTAACTATAAATGGATGAAATGGATAAAATGTTGTTCTTTAATAAGTAAAAATAAAAGTTATGAGTGGAATTTGTTGTGGTATAAGAGGAATAGAACATTTCGGGACAGGCTGTTATAGGAAAATCGAAAACTTTGGGGCGCTAAGAGTAACTCCACTCTGCGATGGGCCACATCACATTGACTATTTTCCTGTAACGTCATGCCCTGCGGCGCTTTATTGCTTTCATAGTTAATTTGAGTGAATCAAACCCATTGTGTCCTGAAAAGCATCTAGAATTGGCACCTCATTTGACTTACCAAAGTAACGATATGTGATAAATTTAAATGATTATTTTAGTTTAAAATGATTATCTATAGCATATTAATACTTCTTTCCATTCTATAGATCTGCTACACAATAAACATCGGAAAGGAGATTACACAAGCTAAGAAGGTAAAATGTTTTTGATAAAATGATCCACATAGTTAAATGTATCATGTCTTTCTGTAGTGCCAGCTCTCTTCAAGCAAAATTATTCATTCTGCTCTCTCTCTCTCTCTGTATGTATGTATGTATGTATGTGGGTGTGTGTGTGTGTTAGGACCCAGATGCTCTGGCCGAGCTGATGAAGTCTGTGCCACTCACCAGTGACGGGAAGTTCCTGCTGCTGGAGAGTGAAACAGGAGAGGCAGCGAATGGAGAAGGAGAAGATGACTTGGAGTCTGAGGCCTGAAAGTTGTTTAGTCTTCTCAAAGGATAAGAGCTGATCTAGTGTTTGTTTTTGTCACTTATACCCTAATGAAGATCTAGGGACCTGATCCTAGATACACACCTTTACATACAAACTATAGACTCTTACGTTATGGTACGTTACAGCTCTACTCTAATACTCCACATGTCTCGATGCTAAATACCAAGTTTGCTCTTATACAAATAATCCACAAACAGCTAAAGATGGAGGATTACACTGACATTACACCGAGTTTGCATTCTAGCAGCTATGGAGCCAGAGTAAAAGCTCTGCTAAATACTAAGCCCCACTCCACTCTGCTCAAGTTCAGATCAGAATCTGGCAAAATCATTCACTTTAAACATGCGTGACCAACAACACGAGACTCTTTATAGCTGCTCTTCTCCATTAAAGCTGATTACAGTAAGGGAGCAGGAAGAAAAGACGAGGCTGTTTAAGAGTATTGGAGTGAGAGCTGTGTCATATAGTCGGACATCGGACAGGTTCAGACTTCTACTTGCACTTTCTCCTGACCCTTTAGCTCAATATATTTCTCTCAGCATACTTCAGGATTAAGGAGCCTGATATAACGGCGTGCTATTTTATTACTTTGTCGTACTGAAACATACATTCCTGGGCAAAAGAAAATGGGCCAAGCCCAAAATGGCAAAATATTAAGCTTTTAACAACAAATCATTGGTCAGGAAATGAGTAAGAATTAAACAAACAGATAAAGGAAGTTAGTATGGGAAGCTTTTCTCTTTGATTGCTTTAAATGTTTAAGGCTTGTGGCCCTTGATGGGCTGCATCAGGTGTGGCAGAGAACCAAATAATCACTAATCTTTTAAGAAAAAAAAAGAAAAAACATCCCAGAAGCTATTTTTGGAAAATTGTGTACACCCAGACATGTGTTAGTTTGAATTTTACATCAGACATTTGAATCATTATGATGATTTGACCTTTGCGTACAAGAAGACTATAGAAGTGAATTTCCCTGTTTTTAGCTTTTCCCCAAACAAACAGTTCACTGCAGCAAAAGGAAACCAGCGAATGGAGGCACAGGAGCTCTCAGGAGTGCATCTGTTTACTTCCTGCTAATTCTTGACCAATGACTTGTTGTTAAGACCATTAAAGGCTTCATATTTGCCAATTCAGGCTTGGTCCATTTTATTTAGTTTTTTTGGCCCAGGAGTGTAGAAGCAGCTTCTTTACAAACGAGTGCTCTAATATCTCACTTGCCCATTTATTGAGATTTGTAGGTTTACAGATTAAATACACTTGCTAAGCACGTAGCAGTAAAAGAAAGCCTGTGCTCACGAGTTTAGACGTACTGCTTAGCTAGACTCACAACTTTCCCTGCTTAAGGCACAGAATTGAACTGCACTTCCAACAGCTACATATGTTGCATGTAGAGTTTTGGATAATTGCACTAATCATAATACATTTCAGTGGTAACATAGAGCAGATAGTTTCCCTGCGTGATAACTGTGAAGCTGGCTCTGTGTGCTGATTTACTTATTTACGAACTTAAGAACGAGGCTATTTCACCATACTCAACTAAACATTTTCCTCAGGTCCTTTCGCTTACAGAAATACTTTTTACATTCCTTTGTTACCATTTAATCTCAAATTTCTCACCCAGGGACTAGGGTCTAGTGCCCTGTTTACAGTAAATGACATGCACTTTGAGGTTTAAACTACAGTTTACAAAATTTAACATGAAAGAAGTGAGATTTAAAAAGACGTCATTGCTAACAATTAATAATATGATAATTCCTTTAGTAGAATATACTTTTTTTTTTTTTTTTAACTAAAAGCTGGCTATGTAAGCGCTGGGTACATTTTAAGCTCAAATGAGATGGAGACAATATGACTTTTTTTTTCCCTTTACATGTAAAATATAAGCACTGCAGTTTTTAGTGGTTAATCATCCAGTGACAATAGCTCGATCAGCTAAAGTCAAAACCACTTTAATTCAAATGAAAGGTTATTTTTGTGGCTTGTTCTGCTCCCTGACTACATTTCTATTTCTTCTGAAAGGGCTTCCCCCCCCCTACATATTCCTTATCTGCTTGCTTAGCTGTATTGGAAGATAGGTGTATATGTGCCTGCGGGCATAATTTGAAATCATCTGCTGCAATCTGAATCATGAATTTGCTGCACTTCAGTATTGTATATAAAAGCAAAATATACATGTGGAAGTTTTTTTTTTCCCCCCCCCACAATTATTGTTGGGTTGTGTATGAATGCTGGCACTTATATAGTCTAAGCGATAGCAAGCTGTTAAGCGTAGGATCAGCTGGAGGTCAGGCTTTGGCTTTGGTTGTGGTTGTTTATGGGAGTCTAGCTGGGACTATAACAGACTCAAGTGCATATAAACGTCTCTTAACAGCATCCTCTGTCTATCTGCTGCGCGAGTTTAAAAAGACAAATCATGGCATTTGATGAACGCTGTGTAGGAGCAGACTACTCCTAACAATAACTCCTGTTATTGATTGAGCCACTGTCTAGAAGGCTTTGCACATGGCTTTTCTTAAACAAAATATAATAACTACTTTAATAAAGCTCTATGAGAATTTCTAAGAGCCCCGAGTCTTTATTTTTGTTCCAGTGCCACTGCATGTATGAGCCCTTTTCTATTTAATAGAATGGAAAGAATAGAACGCTTGCCTAATGGGCCTCAAATAATTCAACTAAACATTCCCCAATTTTGTTCTAATTGAAAATGTGAAATTATTTAATTGACCAAATGGATCCAGTTATTTACTGTCAAGAAAACAAACAAAAAAAAACTTCTTGAAAATCTATTAGTTTATTGATTTGATGTTCACTGATGCAACTGCAGATTAGGTCATAAATAAGCAGAAATTAGCTCAACGTCCAGAAGACAAAAGTGAAGAGATGCTCGAGGCAACTTAATTCCATAACTAAGTAATCTGAGCAAATGACTGAATTCCTGAATCGCAGGTGAATGCCGAATCGACTGTATAAAAGTGAAATGCTAATCACATTTCTCTCTCTCTCTCTCTCTCACACAGAGCTATAATACTTACAGCTACTTACATACTCTCATTGCAGGATAGCGACAATGGCTTGAAGCGGATAATTTGCATATAGAAAGCCTCCCTGGCTTCAGTGTGAGGGTGAAGAAGCTACAGGAAAACCCCCCATTTCATGATCATTTCTCAGGCATAAATACGTCATGAGTCCTTGTAGTAGTTGTTGAAGTTAAGACGCAGCAGGAAGTCTTCTAAATGAGGCTGGTAGCCTTTATCAACCAGCTTGGAAACCACTGCAGACACAAACACAGGAAAGTTTACTTCATGCTGCTTTTCAGAGATAAGCAGAACTTGAATTTACAGTGAATGAATGCTTCCTTCAGTGTTGCATGTTCCACACAATAAAACTTATGTTTACCTTCATGTTTACGACCAGTACGAATTTAAGAGATAAATGTTTGCCCTGTGTCTGGGCGTGTGCATGTGTGCGCTCACCTTTGAACAGGAAGCGGGAGTAGTATTTGAAGGTGTTGTAAGACTGCTGCATGGCGATGAAGCTCGGGTGCACCGTCTCTCCCTGCTGACTCTGCCAGGCCTGAGCGATCAGCTGCCCGCGGAACTTCAGGATCAGACTGAAGATGCTGTGGATGATGTTCATCACAGGAGCGGCTTTCTCCGTCAGCAGAGCCCTGCAGAATAAAGCCCTCGAATCAGTTTGAGCTTAAAATGGGCGCTGTGATGTTAAAAGCAGAAGCAAACTTGTGGGTGAGAGTGTGCAGTGTGCTGCAGTGCAGTGCTCTAACCTGAAGATGGCCCTGTTGAGGTACTCTGCGTGTGTGTGGTGGATGGCGTCCAGGTCGTTGGCGCTGCTCAGTTTTTGTGTGAACTCGCTCCAGGAGACCTGCAGGATCTGATTAGCGATGTAGCCCTGGATCACCTTCACGAAGTGCTGCATCTCGTGTCTGTATAGCTGCAGCTGACGGAACTGCACCGAATGTCCTGCTCCCTTTACCAGAGCTGAGAGAGAGAGAGAGATAGATTATATACATACATATACATATATATGTGTGTATCTTTCCTGTCCAACTGTAATGCACAGGAGGTATTTTACATACAAAATATCACCAGTAACTGTGGATAGATCTTAGATCGCATTAATATGTGCAATGAGCACTGATCATCAATTCAAACTGTACTTAAACAGATGATCTGCCTAATATTTTCAACCAAATGTCCATCCTCCATCATGCATTCACCATCCAATTTAATAGGAACACCTGACCTGTACACCTGCATCATGCAGTTATCTAATCAGCCAATCGTGGAAGCAGCGCAACGCATAAAGTCATGCAGGTACAGGTCAAGAGCTTCAGTTAATGATCACATCAAATTCAGAACAGGGAAAATGTGTGATCTCTGTGACTTTGATTGTGGCAGGGATGTTGGTGCCAGATGGGCTGGTTTGAGTAATTCATAAACTGCTGTTCTCCTGGGATTTACACACACAGCAGTCTCTAGAGTTTGTGCAAACATCCTGTGTGCAGAGGGTCTGCAGGCTGAAACACCCTGTTGATGAGAGAGATCAGAGGAGAATGACCAGACTGGTCTGAGCTGACAGGAAGTCTCAGTAACTCAAATAAGCACTCTTTACAACCGTGGTGAGCAGAAAAGCATCTCAGAATGCCAGCACATCAAACCTTGAGGTGGATGGGTTGCAACAACAGAAGACCACATGGACAGCTGAAGACTGGAAAAACACCAGGTGATTTTTTTTTTTTAAATCTTCATCTGTTCAGTTTGGTGAGTCTGTGCCCATGATAGCCTTAGATTCCTGTTCTTGGAACCCAGTGTAGTCTTCTGCTAATGTAGCCTGTCCACCTCAAGTTTCGATGTTTTGTGCATGCCGAGATGCTTTTCTGCTCACCATGGTTGTAAAGAGTGACTTTTTGAGTTACTAGATCATCCCTGGCAGCTTGAACCAGTCTGGAGATTTTCCTCTGACCTGTCTCATCAACAAGGCGTTTCCACACACAGAACTGTCGCTCACGTAAATGTTTGTTCTTGCACCATTCTGTGTAAACTCTCGAGACTGTTGTGTGTGAAATTCCCAGATCAGCTGCTTCTGAAATACTCAAACCAGCTCATCTGGTACCAACAACCATGCCACGGTTAAAGTCACACAGATCACTTTTTTTTTTTTTTTTTTTTTTTTTCATTCTGATGTTTGATGTGAACATTAACTGATGCTCTTGACCTGCATCTGCATGATTTTATGCACTGTGCTGCTGCCACATGATTGGCTGATTAGATAAGTGCATAAATGAGCAGGTGTACAGGTATTCCTAATAAAGTGGACGGTGAGTGTATATGCAATTACCATGGACAAGAATTTTCACTGAGAAAAAGAACATAGTGTGTGATTATATACTGCTAATCTACAGCCACTGCACTTTAACAATAAAAGATAATAGAGACAGGAGAGAAAGTTTAACAAAAACCGTTTTTATGTTGTTTTATACAACCTTCAAACCGTTACAATTTCCATAAATTATACCCTCTGTAAAGTCTCTGAACACATTCAGAGCTTAATTTACAAATAAACTTGACCAAAGAATTGATTAAAGCATTCTACCAATAAATAAATAAATAAAGCAAGCAATTGTAAAGTAATTGTTTATTGACTGCCCTTAGACTTGCATTGTAAGTGAGGTCCAAGTAAGCAGGCTTTCTGGGCTTTAGTACAAGTACAGTGTTAAAGTCGCACATGAGCTACAGATGAAATTGAAAAATGCCAGGAAAAGTGTTCCTTTAAGACGTGAGAAGCAGTTTGACCTATGCCCTGTAAGCGGAGCAGCTCACCTGTGCGTTTGAGATGAAACCATACATCACTGAGAGACCACACCATGTGTTTGAGCTGCAGCAGGAAGGAGAAGAGTCGGTTGTACTTATTCATACAGCTGTCCGTTATGATGATATTCAGAGGCCAGTCCACCTAGAAAAGAGAGAGAGAGAAAGAGAGAGAGAGAGAGAGAGCACGAGCGAGATTTTCAGGAGCATGCAGGTTTGTGGAAAAACTGACGAAACTGAGCAAAACAGACGACCGTAAAGCTGTCATTTGGCACAACATGCTGTCCCCTAGTGGTTTTAAACATACTGAGAGAAAATAAAGATGCTAGATATACTCACATAAAATCCTTTTAGGACAGAACAATGACTTTTTGTCAAGAGCGCAAACACAATGTGCTACGCTGAACGACTACAGATGATTCATATACTCGTTCTTTTAGACTCATCTGTATTAAAGCGCTTTTTAGCACAACACATTGGCTACCACTTTTTATCCTAGAAGAAGTGGGGTTTCCCAGCAACCCAAACACGGGCCTGGGCACCACATTGGAGCTTTTATTCAAATAAATAAATAAGATTGAATTATTTGGCCAGTGAACTACCTAATCATATTTATTGTCCACCCCTGACATCCATCACGCATCATATTTGTCCTGTTTTTAAAAAAATTGGTGGTTATAAAAAGAGCAAGTGAGCCTAGTGCATACAGTGGATGGGATTAACAAAACAGAGAGGAGAGGAGAGAGTGATGTCTTTGGGTGACCTTGTAGCGCAGCTCGAGGCAGTTGAGTGAGTCGGGAGCGTGGGGATGGAACACCTCGGGAAGGTAGCGCAATGCGAACGTGAAGTTAGTGGCCAGCTCACTGTCGCCATGCACACTGTACTGCATGGCCTTGTTCAGGATGGAGTTCAGCACCAGGGGTGTCAGCAGCTCACCAGGGGTTTGCCCACTGCCCAACTACACACAGATACACACACACGTTAACACATTAATTCCACTCACTTCAATGTACAGAGTATGTCTAATTCGCAGTTATCAGTGGGATGCTTGAAATTAATCTCTTGAAGCTCTGATAAATGGAAACCTCTTCAAGTTCTTTTACAGAAAGGAAAAACAGGAAAACATCTCCTCTCTCGAGGCTCATGCTCCAAATAAGGTCTTTTCAGGCTGCTGGCCAATTGATGTTCTGCTCTCACCTTCTCAAAGAGCCGGTCAGTAAGTGACAGTGCAAATTCCCCATCTTCCATCAGTAAGAAGTGCCTCAAAGCTTCAAAGTGCTTCTCCACTCTCAGCTCCACAAAGAAATAATCCACCACCGCCTTATTCACCATTGACAAACTGAGTGGAAGGACGGGGGGGGAGATGTTCATTACTCAACGTTAAAAGACTATTTATTTTGGTGCACACACACACACACACACACACACCAACCATCTTGAGAAGGGGCAAGTCTAGACACTAACAAAAACACTATACATTTTGTGCTTTTTCACATCCATAAAAACACTGGATAAGGAATCTTTTGGGAAGAGTAGACTTCACCAATAAACTTTTAACTTGCACACAGACATACCCATTCAAACTGTCAAAAAAAAAAAGGAAAAAAAAACAACAGAAAAACCTGTATCTAACCAATCAGGAAAAGAGGGGGTGTCTCTACTTGCTAGCTAATTAATAAAAGCGCTCTTGCGCTAGAATTCAGGTGCATTGGGTGTGTGGCTTTTGGGAAAACTCCTCTGAGAGGGGTTGCATTAGTGTGTATTTTAAGTTTCAAAACTGCTAGCATCATGTAAACCTGTCAAAATCACTGACTATAACTGAAGTGATAATGGAACAAAGCAACCACTAAGCCTACTTAGCAAAATTGTTACACACACACACACACAAAAAAGCAATTAGCATTTTAACAACACTGTTAATGCACTCACTGTGTGATGAGTGGGGTCGTGACGGAGTGTTTCATGAGCACGGGGAGGGGCATCATCTCACTGAGCTGCACAGCAGTAGAGTCTGTAGCACAGTGCAGAGACGAGTCCGCTGGGAGACCGTTCGGCCCGCGGGTCACCTGCTGCAGGAGCTGTGCATCGGGGGCGGACACTGACCGACACACACACACATGCAGTCAAAAACTGTGCAAAACTATAGAGTCAACTCATTCAGTGTAGGTGATCTGCTAACAACTCAAGCCTTGCAATAATAAATTAGATATGCAACACGCACAAAGGTAATAGTAATCATGGTTAATCTCAAATTGTTCTGCGAGAAGCGATATTAAGGTTGAAAGACACTCACTCATTTGCCTGTAGGAATCCTCGTACTGCTCAGCGTGGTACTGAGAGGCCAGCTTGAGGAGGTAGTCGTCCTCTGGTCTCTCTGAGGGCGACAGTCCCAGCCCCTGGGCCCAGGCAGCAAGACCTTCAACCAGAGTGAGCGGCTGAGTTTGGGGAGCAGCTGTGGCGTCTGCTACATTTAAAAAAAAAAAAAATGATGTCACAAAATGATAATTTTGTACTTGTTACTGTGAGCAAGTGTGGATTGCTGACAATACTGAAAATATCACAGAACAGAGTATAATGTCGCAGTTATCTCGGAATCAACATTATACCATCATATCCCTCAGCCCTACTGACAATTTCTCTTCACGCTCTGCTTAATGAGACAAGTACAGAAGGTTATAGAACATTACATTATACATTATAGAAGGTTAAGCAATTATCTTGATGTGAAAATTGAATACCAGTACACGTCTTGTTCTTACCCTGTGCCTCTTGGCTGTCTTGCTTGTTCGTGTCCTCTGTGGGCAGTTTGGATCCTGTCTGAGGGGTTCCACTATAAGAGCTTCCAGGCTTGATCCCCTGGACCACACAGCCTACACCCAGGTTAGAGTCAGAGGAATGTCCATAGGCACTACCCGGGAGAGGGGGCTGCTTAGGGACCTGCGCCCCCATCACCACACACCCCACGCCCAGTGTCGAGTCTGAGGAGTGCCCATACGCGCTACCAGGGAGTGGGGAAGGCAGCGGGTCTGAACCAGATACGACACAGCCGACTTTTAGCGTGGAGTCCGAGGAGTGACCGTACGCACTGCCTGGCAATGGGGAATGTGTTGGTTCAGCTTCTGGTATCAGACAGCCCACTTTAAGAGTGCTGTCTGAAGAGTGGCCATGTTTGCTCCAACGAGGGCGAGATGGAGCAACGTCCGAGACAAACCCACCCACCTTTATGTGAGCATCGGAAGCGTGGCCGTGGATATTAGGTGAAGGGGTTGAGGTAGGTACCTCAGAAACAAGCTCACCAATCTTTATATGAGCATCAGAGGCATGACCATGGATATTTTGCGAAGGTAGAGGAGCAAGAACCTCAGAAACCAGCTCTCCTATTTTTATATGGGCATCAGACACATGGCCATGGACATTACGAGAGGCAGTGGGTGTAGTCACCTCAGAAACAAGCTCTCCAACTTTAATATGAGCATCAGAAGCATGACCATGGATATTTGGTGAGGGAACAGCCACGGTAACCTCAGAAACAAACTCTCCAACTTTAATATGAGCGTCAGAAGCATGACCATGGATATTTGGTGAGGGAACAGCCACAGTAACCTCAGAAACAAGCTCTCCAACTTTAATATGAGCATCAGAGGCATGACCGTGGATATTGGGTGAGGGAAGAACCATGGTAGCTTCAGAAACAAACTCTCCAACTTTAATATGAGCATCAGAAGCATGACCATGGATATTTGGTGAGGGAACAGCCACAGTAACCTCAGAAACAAGCTCTCCAACTTTAATATGAGCATCAGAGGCATGACCGTGGATATTGGGTGAGGGAAGAACCACGGTAGCTTCAGAAACAAGCCCACCAGTCCTTATGTCAGCATTAAATAAATGGCCCTGGGCAGTATTGGAGGAGGAAACACTAGCTACCCCTGAGACGATGTTCTTAGACTTGTTTTGGACATCAGAGTCTTGGCTACTGCCAGTGATCAGAGCGAGATCTATTGGAATTTGCTCAGCTGATGTCCGAAGGGGATGAGCAAGCTGCTCACTAGCTTTGGCCTTCTCTGCTATGCTATCCGTTGGTGGTTTTGGCTCCAACTCCACACCACATGCTGAAAGTTCCTTCTCTTCTCCATATAACGTCTTCTCTTTAGGCAGTTTGTTTGTCTCCTGACATTTATTTGGGGCCACATTTTGCTCTCGTGTCTCTACCGCTGGCACTAATTCACTCGGACTAGCTTTCAACACGTGCCCTGAGGCAGCACTATCCTCCAGATGAATTGAATTCTGTGAAGGATGGCCATGCTGTCTTGCCCCAGGCACTGGGACTTGGTGGGAGAGAGAGGGATGAGCAGAGCACGACTGGGGCCTAAGGCATTCCAGAGGGCTGTAGGGGGAGGAGAAGTCATAGTCTGAATCAGGGTTTCTGGAGAATTCCGAGAGGTCGCAGCCGATGTCCTGTAGAGCCTGGGTTACTGCCGTACTGTCCGCGGGACGTGGAGGTTTTGGAAGGAAGTCTGTAATGTCGATTTGATCTGAGATCAGAGCATCAATGTTCCTGATGGAGGGGGAGAGAACGGCAGGAGGGCAAGGAGGAGGCAGAGTCAAATCAAAAGGAGCAGTGACCTCCTCCTCAGTGGTCAGATTTTTCATTTGTATCTCAGGAGCATGGGATTCCTACAACAAGAGGACACATTATAGCAAGTTGACCCACACACACACGCAATTCTATTGACCGACAAATCTGGCCACAGACCTGCTGATCCGGAGGTGGTTTCTTTGTAAAAGCTGGATCTTGACTGGGGCATTCCTGTCCTAAAGGATATCTCGCAAGCAGAGCCTGGAACATAGCACAGTCACAAACATTTCACTCTAAACACTTCAGAAAGAAGGCAAAAATCACAAGAGAACTGGTCTAGAGTTGGTTGAATATTGCTTTTCCAGTGGACGGTGTGTGACTGTTTTTAAATTACATAATGCTACCCATGAAAGTAGGAGGAGTTTCTCTAAAGGTTGTTCGGTGGTGACTAGTGAGTGACCAGTAAAAATACAGAGATGTTTGCGAGCAAATTTTATCAGATGATGTTAAAATACAACAAAAATGCAAGGAGTAGTGTATTTTCTGTGGCAGAAATTTCAAATGTCATTGTACACTATGCATATCATTAGGGTATAACAGCACGATTATCATTATTATACAAACAGAGTGAATAGAAAAAAAACATTTGGGATTTGCCCTACTTTTGATTTAACACAAATGTAAAATCAAGCTACCTAGCAACAAGCAAAAAAAAAAACAAAAAAAAAAACTGAAAATAAATTGCATTGTTGCCTTTTAAGTCTGCCAGAAAAAAAAAAAAAATGTAAAGACACTTGCAACCACTACACTATTGAAGACTGGTTGGATTGTTTTTTTTTTTCTTTCAGACAAAATGCATGATCATGGTTAATTCACTGAGATGAGCCATGCCACACTGTATCGTAGAACAGCATTAATAGTAAATAGTAAAAAGATGAATTTGTGGTATATGGTAAAGCTCTTTTGCCACCGATTCATAATAATCTCACTAAGTTATACTGCTATAACTGCTACAAAACAGCCTTTAGCAGACCTGTATGGTGTGTTGGTCCTGCTGTAGGAAGTTCACTCTGGCTTCATGTAGTCTGATCCTCTGTACTTTCCACATTGCCCTCCGCTCTTTCTTAGCTGCCTCCTCAGACAGACGGCTGTACTGCGCTATCAGGTCCATGCTGAACACACACATACACACAGTGGGCTTCACAGAGCTTTCAGTTCACAGTGTACAATGGGAATGGTATATAAGTAAGTCTGCAGTGGGAATGGAAATGCGGTGCTGTCAGCCTTACCGTGCCCTGCGCTCCAGCTGCTCCTCGAGAGCCTGCAGCCTCTGTTCTCTGTCCCTAAGCTCTCGGGCAAAACTGTAGTCATCCTCCTGCTCCTTCCTTTTAGCAGCACTCCGCCACTGCAAACACATTCCTGATGTTCACACTTTCTGCAGTTACTCCTATCACAGTTATGGAACTTGGTGATTGACTCGATTCATGACTTCAACTCTGCATATATATATTAAAGGCCTCTAGTTAAACTGTGTATAACTGCAATTGTTTATAATCTGTAAACTCAGGGTGTCGCATGAGACTGAGCACCTAAACACAGCTCTGCTCTATAAATGCTGGAAATATATTTAGGCTAGTAAGCAATTATGATTTATTTTATCCTTTTTTATATCCATTATAGTTGTTCTATTATTACATAGAGTAATTTCCATTCATATTGTTCTACTCAATAGCTACTGTACATATTCACCACCCATAGTCTTGTTTATGTTTTATATATATATATATATATATATATATATATATATATATATATATATATATATATATATATATATATATACACACACACACACACACACACACACACACACACACACACACACACACACACACACACCATATTTAACCAGCACTTTGTTAATTTGCACAATGCTACAGTGTGAACTTGCTCTGTTTTGAAGAACATAACCAGGATAGTGCTATAACCAGGGTTATGTTTTCCAAAAACAATTATTCCATAACCATTCCTTAACCGGAAGCAAAATTCCCTTTACTGCGCTTTTTTCTTTTTAGAGGTATTAGATTTATTCCTTGTGCACCCGTCCTGTATGCAGACACTTACTTACAGAATTAAGTACTTACTTACCGACTTACTTAGTTACTCATCTACCCAACTACATACTTACTTACACAACTATTTGTTTACTTAATTATCCACTAGCTTACCTACCTATTTACCCACCCACGCACCTACCTACCTACCTTCATACTCTCTCTCTTTCAGGAAACTAGCTGTGATAAATTAGTGATGAGAATATTGGGGTTAATGAAAAGAAAAAAAACCTAATGTGTATTCAAATGTAAACATTTTCCAAAACTTTTCCAAGGTCTGTAACTCAAATTTTCACTTTCAATAGGTTTTCCTGGATTTCCAGGATAAAGGGAAAGCTGGAGCATCCAGTCAGTTGTGTTATACAGCTTCGCCTTGGTCTCGGCAGTTTTTAGTGATTTGCTCAGTAGCTGCGGTTGGACTCAGCAGGGTGGAGCTCTGATGTGTGTGCGTTATAAATATTCTATCAGCATTGACTGAGCGTGAATGTAATGAACTCATTACTAGCCACTGGAGGGAACTACTTTTATTAGGATACATGGTGCAACAAGTGTGTTTTAAATAAAACTAATACTTAGCTTATCATTTTAGATGTTCTATTATGTTATTACGTCATCTTTGTGACATGAAATATAAGGCAAATATTTTTTTAAAAATTCTCTGTAAAGTTGAATTTTTTGAAGGTAATTTCATTTTATTTCTATTTTTCTATTTCTATTTTTATAAAATAGACATGTAAGACAATTTATATAAAAACTGTAAGATGCCCAAGACTTCTGAAGATTAATGTAAATACAAATGTGGATTTTCTTCAGTTTTGTTTCTTGTAGGTACACAAGTACATCTTGACAAGTGAGGACAGTTTCTTTTGTATAAACTGCTGGTTTTACAAAAAAAGATTTCCTTTCGTTCCCTTCATATCAGACCAACTGCACACAAACTGTCTACTTATTTTAAAGTGTTTCTCCATCTGTTCCTGTTTCAGCAAATATGGTACAGTAATTACATACGAAGACTTCAAATGTCAGGACACACTCACGTACCTAAATGAGACAATACTGAAGTCGGTACACGTGTGGGTTTACCCAAGATGCACCTCTGTAATCCATCTGTAACAGTGCACACATCCTCCCCTAGAGTCCTGTATAGTGTATAATGTGTTCATTCGCTGTTTAAGGCAGGCGGAACGACAGTAAGCAACTGAAAAAGCAGTAAGGAAGGTGGCGATTCATTTGTATGAACGCTAGCTGTTAAATAGGATTAAGGTAACGCAAAGCTTTCTTATCACGCACATTTCTGTCTTAGTCCATTAATTGTAATGCTATCCATGGAAGAGCCAAAACTGGGTTACAGATTAACTGGATTTAAGATAGCAAATCATTAGACTGATGTGCTTATTCCATCCCCGGCACCTTATCCGTCATTATTAGAATCTTTTATATTATTACAAAGAAAGGCTGCTATTCTGGACTCGCTAATGGAATTTTTAAACGCGAAACGAAACAAATCATAAATCATACTCGTTCCTCCTCTGCAATAAACATCAATGTAACTATGAAGCAGAGGTCATAAATAACCATGCACACAAACAACACGCTGAAAAGATAACACCAGCTGAAATCTGGGCGGATACTTAAAGGGGAAAATATAGCTATTTCCTTCAGATGCATTTGTGAAGCCGAGACATAACTCACTAGCTGCTCTAATGGCCACTATAGTGCAAAGTATCATATTACCATCACATCCAGAAAACTATTCCACAATAAGAAATGCTTTGGAGCTCTACGATCACTTCTTACATCTCATCCAACGCACTTAACTTTTGCATTCATAACTTGGAACAATCTCAGAGCTGAAGTGTCTGAAGTGTGTGAAGCAGACTAAGAAGCCAGACAGGGTACTCAGAGCTCTGGTACAAATTAATGAACACTCTTCATAGTTTTTCTTTTATATCGCCGCAAAGCAAAGCACTTACGGTCGCCTGAACCTCTCACCTCTTGGTCGAGCTCTAGCTGCTGCCTCAGCTCTTCAAAGCGCTCTCTCTTCTTAGCCTCCTCAGCCAGACGCTGTGACACCTGGCGGCCTGCAGGGGGTGCAAGAGCACAGCAAGATCTCAGCAACCGCTTAAAGCCATTCATTTGCCTTTTCTTTTCCTTGTACTTCCTTCAGGCCGCATTCAGGCCCAATTAGTGCCGCGTGTGTTTCTCAACGCCTGACTTCTACCTGCGGGAAATGTGTGCACATGCACAGTCCTGTTCTGATCAGTGGTCTAACGCTGCATTGCACTTCTGGCTCTGCAGATGTGGAGCAGAGTGTCAGAAACGTGTGTTTCGGGTTCGGCTAATTGTTCTGCTTGGCCAACTGGAATAAAACTGGAATGCGCTTTTAACAAATTAACTTCGGGGTAACAGTGTGCTTTATTTTTCTCACAGTCTGAAACCTCCTTCAGCAGGAGACCACCCATTTCAGCTTGGGATCATATTTTCCTGTCTCACTCGTCTTGAGGCTCAATAAGCTGATGACATATTTCATTAAGAGAGCAGCATTTGTTATATAACTGGCCGTATCTCATTGCGCTAGCATGGGGAAGAGATAGAGAAGAGGTGTTGTGATGGATACGGCGCAGGGGACGCTCGCTGACCTCGGATGCTCTCCAGCGTCTTGGCTGCTGACTCTCTGACCTGATTGATGAGCTCTTGGCGTGCCAGCTCAGTACGCAACGCCTGAAGTATGAGAGAGAGAAACAGATAGGGAGGAAAAGAATGAGGATGAGAGTCATAAAAGAAAACGAGCACATTTCAGCCCTCTAGCATTAAATGTCCTGCATTCTGCTTAAAAATGGTGTTAATGGCTCGTATACTTCATTTCTGCCAGATCATCACAGTGCCTTAACAGAGAAGCAGCGCATTTAGTCACAACCAAGCATTGCGGGATCTTCTGTATATAGGGATATAAGAGCCAAGGCTTTTCTTCCAATACGCCTCATTTCACATGATTTATTAAAAAGGAGAAAAACCTGTAGGTCAGTATCACATTAAATCCAAAAAAACATCCAACTCGCATCAGTTACAGAAACAACAGAAGGACACTGTGAATGCGTTGCAGTCAGAGGCAGTGCTGTACCTGCTCCTCCCTGCTGATGGCGCTGTGCTTGGCGATGGTCTCCATGCGGCCCCGGTACACGGCGCAGTCTCTCTCAATTTCCTCCACCTCCCGCAGAGAGAATGTCACTGCGATGCGTGGCACAGGCACCTCCGACCAGATATAATGCTGCCAGAGACACAGGACGTGAATGTGCTTGGCTTAAGTTTCATTTCTGCCTCCATAACAGCTCAAACTGGCAATCACTGCACTTAATCCTGATTGCTCCTATTCAGATCACTGTTATTGTTCTTTTACTCCCCCCCCCGTGTAATTGGTCAAAAAAGGCATTTACTGTGATTCGTCATATTGCGCCTATTCACGTTCGCTCTGAGCTGTAGTTAATTCAGGGGGTCTGCTACAGAATTGCTGTGAGGACAAAATGAATAATTGTGTGGTGGTCTGGGAAAAGCCATCAGATGTGATTCTGGCAAACATCAGGGAAAAAAATCCAGAAGGGTTTGGTCAAAATTGGATATTCTCTCAACAACATACTTTGACATATCTACTTTAAGAAACTTTAAGAGAAAAAAAAAAAAAAGAAAAAGACAATAAATATGTGCTGCTGATGTTGCAAGAGAAAGGCGTTCGTCTTGGGTGGAGATTGCAAGTTCGAATCCGAACAACGCTACAGCCATCCATGGCTGGGAGTCCAAGAGAGCAAAACCGGCCGTGCTCTCTGGGCTGGAGGGATGGCATTACTGTCTCACCTGTCAATCACAGTGACACTAGCCAATCGTAGGCATCTGAGAGTTCATGTATGTGGAAGAGGGCAGATTGCACTTTCCTCAGAGTGTGGCTAGCTTTACGTGTCTCGGAGGAAGCTCGTGCTAACCCTCACCCTCCCCGGCTGATGGCTGTTGTAGGATACGGGAGAGCTGGCTGGTGGAAGGGAATTGGCCATGTATGCCATTTGTTTTGGCTTTCTGCCTACAAAGATGTCGGGTAAGGAACCAGTTTAACGAAGGCAGCAGCTAATGCAGTCAGTCTGCCTCAGATGTCTAAAACCTTGCTTGCTAAGTGTCATTTCCTCACGCATTAAAAGTCATGTGATGATCAAGTTGTATCGAAATAGACATATGCACAATCAGTTGCTCCTGCGCTGTAGTCAGAATGAAATCTTTAAATCTTTTGCTCCTTTTGTCACATCTGGGACAAAGCAGACTTCAACATTCGTACAACTTTACTTGTGATTGACATACATGCAAAAGATGTAGTTTTGAGAACTGGAATTGTACAGTAGAAAAAAAAAAAAAAAAGG
>CM040983.1:22146436-22164431 GCA_022985145.1 Pangasius djambal | reverse complement strand
TTTTCCACAGACATAGACGTCGTTCGCGATATGACGGAGGAACACGGGCACGCAGTCCTCCGCATCCTGCGAGATCAGAGTGTATCCCTGCACCCAGAAATGCTTATCTACAAAGAGACAGAGGGAGAGACGTGCGCCGAATGCATAACGAAGTTCAATCAGCGTTTGCGCTTTGCATGAAGATGCAAAGAGCTGTATACATTTGTTGCAGTCAAAAAGGAAATGTTCCTTAACAAACGTGCACGCTCACCTCTGTAGCTGAGGTAGTCCTCATTCACCTGGATCATGAACTCTTTATACACATCTCTGAAGACTCCACTGTACACCCAGTCTGACACAAACCTACACACAGTGTTTATGACAGAAGGATCTGGTTCAGCATTGTTTGCTATTAGAAAATAAACCTCTTTGCCTCAGATTTCTCTAGTGTGTGACCAGCCTCAGGAAAGAGTGACATTAACACCAAGAGCAAAGGAGAATTCATAAATAATTCCAGTCAATGTGCTGTGCAAACAAATGAAGGTTCTGCATATATGAGCTTTTTATGGGGTGTTTGTGCTTAGTGCCGACTTCATTTACAGCGGTGAAAAGCTACCCAGTGCAGGAATGTGTGGGAGACCTTTACGCAGAGACGTTCATCTGCTAGGGCATGCATCTGCTACCGTAAGCCTGAGGCGATATCATCATTTAAGCTGAGACTCACTGCATTCAGCAAGCGCAGAGCTAGATTACCCTCAACCCCATCAGCCTGAGCGTTTCCCATTAACTTGATGTACCATATGTCCTGGAAATAATTTCTGGAAAAATCAATTTCTGACTAAATCAATAACTCTTTCAGAGTATGTTTCAGCAGTCTAGAGGAAAGTAATTCAAAGTTAGACTGTGTGTGAGGGACCCATAATTTAGAATTTGTTTAATCAGGCTGTAACTGGCTTCATTTAAAGCGTGTCTGCAAAAGTGCACCTAAAAGCTGTCATTGGACTTCTTGAAAGATTGATCCGAAAATAAAAAGAACAGCATCAATGCATCAAGTGATTAGATAGATAGATAGATAGATAGATAGATAGATAGATAGAGCACGTGACAGAGAGAGAGAGAGAGAGGCAAGCACTGACCGTGTGTACGGCTCACAGCTACTCTTGAGCAGAGAAAGCAGCACAGGGTAGTTCTCATTACTGCAGTTGCTCTGTGCTTCGTTGTACAGGTAGGAGAGAAGCTTCACACCCTGCGGTAACAGCACAACACCACCTGTTACAAACAGCACCTCAGATATGATTCAAAACTAAACCATTAATGTTACTCACCACAGGGAAGGTGGCATGGCGTGCACCAGCAGCGCCATCCACACAGCACAGCTCTGCAAGGTACCTAAAGCACACACCGAGAGGGTGGAATAAGCGTCGCCACACCAGTGTTTGCCCTCGAAATAAAACTGAAACAACGTGTGAGGCTGTAAAAACTGCCGCTCCTACCTAAGCTGTCGGCCCAGCTTGCGGAAGTGGAAGCCGATGGTGAGGAGGCTGAGCGAGGCGGGTGTGCTTAGTACGCACGCTCTGTAGTAGTGTAGATAGCGCCGCAGGCCACCTGTAAACGCCTGCCACACGCAGAGACAAGAACACCGTTATTAGAGATCTGCCATTTCTCTTAAAAAGGCTTGGACACAAATTAGGATGGGGAAAGAAATCTGATTTCAGAGCAGCGCTAAACAGCGGCTCGTCCTTGACGTCAACGTAAGGTTAGAGACGCTGAGTGGAGGGCCATTACCTGAAACACCAGGCCTTTCTTATCAGCAGAGCCCAGAGAGAAGCGGCTCAGGCGAAGGTAATGTGTGCCGTACTGCGCCAGCTCCTCCAACAGGCGCGACACACTCTCCGGGGACGTTCCCGACACACACACATCCGCACGCACATCAAACTGAACACTCGACTGGAACAGAGAAAAAGAGATTTGTACATACAGAAGTCGGGACGTGCACCATCACAGGCTTCTTAAAGCATGTGGAAACACACTATATTTCTTATTTTCATGCTAGAGATATGAAATAGTGTTTTCATTACATTCAGTCGAGCCATAGTGACATGCTCCTCGGCTTGCAGGAAGCAAAAATTACTTCTCATCAATCAAAGTTGCCTTCAGATTGTATTTTAATGGATGGCTAGACAGTTATTTAATTAAACACGTAGCACTTGTGGAGTAGAAAAAAGAAAAAAAAGAAGAAAAAAAAACAGCGCTTTTCATATTGATAAGGGGAAGGGGAAGGAAAAAAAAAAAAACAGCTCAGATGGTGCGCATACTGTAACCACGACAACAGACCAGTCAGTTATGTTTCTTGTTCAAACGTAATAGCTAGCTAGCTACATTATTATTTATGTAAGCAAGCAGCTTATTCCTCCATATAGATAAACACTGAGGGAAAATTTCATTGGATACAAAGCAGAACTGAGTGGTTTGTCTCCATGGTTACATTACCACTTTTTCCCCCCCCCCATATCAGCACATAACGTCAGTCCGGCACTGCACACTAGTAAAACTGTTTCTATGGGGAAAAGCTATGTGATTAATGGCATTATCACTAATTCGTCCATTCTCTTGTTCAATGGAGAGTGTGATTACCTCATTGAGGGGGAAAGTAACAGAAGCCACCCCTATAAGCACGTTGAGGAGGTCTTTAACTAGCTGAGTCTGGCAGTCCAGAGGCAGGGGCAGGAGAGGAGACGGAGTGTGAGAGGAGAGCATGTTCCTCATCTCGCCTTCCCAAAGCCGATACAACTGATCAAATGCCTCTCTGCCTGCTTCCGTCAGATATGGAGGCTCTTTCTGACCCGGAGGACTGGAGGGACGGAGAGTGGGAGAGAAAACGACAAAAAAAATAACGCAAAGCGAATGTACCAAATGTCGATGAGCAGGTAAACGGGTTAGAACCATTCAATGCCCTAGCATTATTAAGCCTCATTTATCAATCAATAAACGCAGTTATAGAAATACACACACCGGCCCATCTGGCACCAACAATGACGCCGCGGTCAAAATCACCACGATCACAATTTTCCCCCCATTCTGATGTTTGATGTGAGCGTTACCCGAAGCTGCTGGCTCGTATCGGCATGATTTTATGCACTGCACTGCGGCCACACGACTCTCTGATTAGATAACTGCACGAATGAGTAGGTGTATAGGTGTTCCTAATAAAGCGCTCAGTGAGTGTAAATTAATAATGAAAGAAATAAACGAGCGCTAAATCTTCCGTAGACCGGCAGTCAGCCGACAGCCTGGACCGCCCTCCGTTTATACACCGCCATTTCCTTTGTCATAACTGAATGATCAGTTTTATGATAAGTTTGTGTTGGCTCGCTTTCTTTCTTTTTTTTTTTTTAGATTCTTTAATAAATGCCAGTAATATAAATCAACTTGTTCTCACAAAATGTTCTCGATGGTGCTCTTAGTCCCTGACCTAGAGAACTAGCATGAGGATGTGTTTTTGACAGAGACTCCAAAGCACCTATAAAGTCGCTCTGGATACATCATAAAAACAAAAAACGATAATCCTTGCACATTATATGATTTGAAGTCGATCAAGTCGAGGTTTTCACTAGCCTTCTTATGCGTAAATTTACACCCCCTCAGGAGCACGAGTAGGATACGAACGGTTTTTTTCCCGAACTTACAGGATTTTCATGAGTACCAAAGGTCTAAACGCTCGCACAACATTACGCAGAAATCTGTTCATATCCAGCTTGAGATATTTCCTCCATTTCTGATTCTGGTATTTAAACACTTTTATTACCCTTGTCCAACTCTGTAGCAGGTCATTTTTTTTCTGTTTTAGTTCTTGTTATAGCTGTTTTCCTGATTGCCAAGCCTCTTAACCTTAACCCCTGCCTATATTCAGCCTGTGTAAATTAAGTACGCCTTGTACATTTTTCTGGGGGATGCAAATGTTTGACCTCAGCTGTATATTCATGTACAATTAGCGTTACACGGTGCTATTCTATCTCAGAGGCGGCCTTTGAGAGGGAGGTCTGATAGACACAGAGTTCCTGCTCTGGTTATTCACAAAAGATATTCTCGCTCTTACCAGCCCACGTTTTCCCAGCAGCGACGTCTAGCAGGCACGAACGTGCGCAAGGCCTCCCACACGTCAGGCTCGGGGCTGGGGCTCTGCTCAGACTGCGAGTCGGGAGTCAGATTGGAGGCAGACTGGAATCCTTCATCCTCAGACTGATCCAAACACTGAGGAACCTGGACCCCAAAATAGTGCTTTTATTACCTGTAAATATTGCTTAGAATCTGATTTTCAGCTTATGAAAGTTCAGGGCTTAGTGGGAAAAAAATGAGTGGAGACTTGAACCTTTCTTTTCACAGCCATCGAA
The DNA here is from genome assembly GCA_022985145.1 of Pangasius djambal. Lineage (NCBI taxonomy): Eukaryota > Metazoa > Chordata > Actinopteri > Siluriformes > Pangasiidae > Pangasius > Pangasius djambal. The sequence goes on along the minus strand of CM040983.1, from coordinate 22,160,061 downwards.
GTCAAAATGGAGCTAGCAAAAAAAGAGCTTGATTAATTGTGCGGATGAGCTTCATCAGTTCAGTTTTAACTTAAAATTTTGAAGTGAATTTAAAAGTCAAACAGTAGTACTAACCTTACTCACACCTGCTGCACTGCATTTCGGAAATTTGCTGTCTCCACTATTTCTACGTCAGATTTCTCAGTAATATGACACTGGAGGTTATTGAAAGCTGTTGAGTGAGATAAGAATCTCTCTCTGTCTCTCTTTCATGCTACGCCTGAGACACCAGTGATCCTGACCCCTTATGCTCCCCGGACCTGCCTGATCCAGCCTGATGCCCTACTTCTGGTTGGAGTTCTCATCACTTTGAAACCGCTCGCTGCTTCTGAGGATAGCCTCACACGGACAGCCTAAAGCTACATGAGATTACTCTGGATCAGTGGTCACCGACCCTCTTCCTTGAGATCTACCTTCCTGCATCTGGTTTCATCTCCAACCAAATTCTAACACACCTGTACTAGCTGATCAAGAACTTCTGAAGGCAATGATCAGATGGTCAGGTTATGGTTGGAGATAAAGTCTTCAGGAAGGTAGATCTCCAGGAACAGGGCTAGTGACCACTGTACCACTTAGAATCTGTGAAGATGGCCTTGGACGGCAATTGATATGATAGCTTTAGGAAATAGACTCCATGTGAAAACTATGATCAATTTCCTGGTTACACAATCAGCACGTTTTGACCATGTAGTACACAGTTATAGAAGGGATTTATTTATAATCGCACTATCCTTTATCACCCAGATGAGGATGGGTTCCCTTTTGAGTCTGGTTCCTCTCAGGGTTTCTTCCTCATATCGTCTCAGGGAGTTTTTCCTCATCATGGTCTCCTCTCATGGCTTGCTCATTAGGGACAAATTTACACATTTAAAATTTATATCCTGAATTTATATATTCCTGTAAAGCTGCTTTGTGACAATGTGTATTGTTATACAAATAAAATTTAATTTGCTTTTTTGTTTTTGGGAGCTAACAGCAAAACCTGGCCGTTATCACTTATGTTTGAGATCTCTCTGTTTCTCCTCCTAAACACCACTGTAACTACGCTAGCACCATCCCCCGTGACATCAGAGCGGGAGAGAACTGTTAACTTCTCACAGAAACAGCGAAAAATTATGCATCAGGCAACAAATTAGCACCGGAATCGCAAAACACATGCCAAATATTTCAATATAAACTTAGTTAATATGTTTCAAGGTTGGCCCAAACCCAAAATGAACTGAACGGAACATGCCCTGACTCAGCATCTCACCCGTATGTTGAGTCCTGTGACCTCGGCGTTACTGGGAACTGGTGGTAGATCCAGCCGGACGTCCAAGTCTGCTGTCCGCGAGTGTTGCAGAGCTCCAAACAGAGACAGTCTGGTGTCTCTCTCAAATCTCTCCTCTCCTTCCAGTCTCCTCTCCAAACCAAAAAGTCCAGTTCCTGGTGGAGCGTCCAATATGCTGAGAGTCCTACAAACACCCCCAAAGGCTCCCCATTCCTCCTCACACACCAGAGCCCAGGTCCTGCTCTCCAGCCTCTGCAGCTCCTCGCTGAGGTAACCTGGCAGCGGAGGTCTGCGCAGCACGGGCCGTTCACGCCGCATGCAGTCCCTGCTGAACGAGGACACGGGTGGAGGACCCGAACCTGCCAGCTGTGCCAAGAGCTCCAGCACCGAGTCAAGCTCAGTCAGACCGGAGGAGCGGCCTGCTTCACGCAGCTGTCCCAGCAGACCCTCCAGCCTCTCTGCGTCCTCAGCACGGCCCGAGACGCGCAAGTCGAAGGAGATCATAAGCATTTTGTTGTACGAGGGTGTGACAGCTAAAGCGTTTGCCATCGAAGAGGCAGGTTTGGACGAGCTGTCCTGGAAAAGTTTGGAAAGCAGTGTGGCGTAGGCACGTCTTCGGAGGGCGCGGTGGAGCGCCACGCGGGAGACTCCTCCAAAAGAGCGGCGCTTCCATGACACTCCGGACAGGCTGCGGTCACAGAGCGCAGACAGGAGACCTGTAATGCTGCTGCTGCTCACGGGACAAGAGGACGTCCAAGATGTACCACGGTTACTATACATGATGACTTGCTCAGTGTATGATGTGACCTGCAAGAGAAAATATGCACACTTACATTATTGATGACTTTCCTGACATACAATATATGGCCAAAGTTTGTGAACACGTGACCATCACATTGAACATCCCATTTCAGATTTATTCCCCCTGTGTTTGCTGTTATAATAAGCTCCACTCTTCTGGGAAGCTTTCCACTAGATGTTGGAGCGAGGCTGTGGGGATTTGTGTTCATTCAGCTACAAGAGCATTAGTGAGGTCAGGCACTGATGTTGGTGAGGAGGTCTGGGGTGCAGTCGGTGTTCCAGTTCATCCCAAAGGTGTTCAGTGGGGTTGAGGTCAGGGCTCTGTGCAGGACACTCGAGTTCTTCCACTCCAACCTTCACAAACCACGTCTTCATGGAGCTCGCTTTGTGCACAGGGGCATCGTCATGCTGGAACAGGTTTGAGCCTCTCAGTTCCAGTGGATGGAAATTGTAATGCTACAGCATACAGAGACATTCTATACAATTGTGTGCTTCAAACTTTGTGGCAACAGTTTGGGAAAGAACCACATATGGGCGTGATGCTCAGGTGTCCACAAACCTTTGTCCATATAGAGTATATTAAAATGTGTTTTAGATCCCAACCCTTACATTCCCAGTACCCATCCACTGCTCTTACACAACTCTCATAAATGCACACCTTTCTGATTAGCTTCACCAAAGTTACTACATAATAAGCTGAGACTTCATGTTAATCATCTGACAAATCAACCTTTCCAGACCAATACAGTAATTATAATCCTGTTCTTCTGTCCTATCGTGTCCTCCAGGATATCACTGCACACTGTATGGTTACAGTTCTTTAACATAACACAATCAGCAGCTCATTATCAACCAGATACATAGTCAAAAAATCAGCGCAACAGTGTATACACCAGGATTGCAGCGTTTCTGTCTAGTCAAGCTACATTATACGGCACAAAGAATTTGTGGACACCTGACCATCACAACCATATGTGGTTCTTCCCCACAAAGGTGGAAGCACACAAATGTATATAATGTCTTTCTATGCTGTAACATTACAATTTCCCTTCACTGGAACCTGTTCCAGCATGACGATGCCCCTGTGCACAAAGCGAGCTCCATGAAGACATGGTGTGTGAAGGTTGGAGTGGAAGAACCACAGAGCCCTGACCTCAACCCCACTGAACACCTTTGGGTTTATTTGAACTGGAACACCAGCGTCATGTCAGGCCTTCTTGCTGGACATCAATTCCTGATCTCTTGTGCTCTTGTAGGTGAATGAGTCCACACAGCCACGGTCTGAAATCTTGTGCAAAGCCTTCCTAGAAGAGTGGAGGTTATTATAACAGCAAAAACTCCATATTAATGCCCATGGTTTTGTAATAGGGTGCTCAGTGGTCAGGTGTCCACATACTCTTGGCAGTGATAGAGTCATCACTAGCGTTGTTCTACCACACACACACACACACTTCCTAGGCCTAGTCCTGGAAAACCCCCTGTCCTACACATTTTAGGGAAAGCACCAAGGGTTCTCCAGGACCAGAGCTGGGAACCTGTGCTCTATCAAACAGCAAGCAGAACCCAGGAGTAACGCAGCAGATGAATCTCCTGTGGTCCTACAAGTCTGGAGTGAACAGCACTGAATATCAGTTAAGTCCTCTATATCATCCACTCAGATATGACTGCCTTCCAGGATTGAACTTTAAAGCCATCAGGCCAGCTAACACACAAAACCACACATGAATCTCATTTCTCATAACCACTCTGACCATGTCTAATGGGTGTTTGTACTGTCAGTGTGTACGATCATCAAAGCCCCGTCAAAGCATTTCAGTGCCCGGTGTCACTGTGCACATGACAAATAAACGACTCCTGTCTCCTTAGCAACAGTTAGGGAAATATTCATGCAGTTATGAGAGGATAAGTGGATAAGGATAAGGCTGCAGTGGTGAGTTTGTTGGACCAACCTGGCAGCTCCTGGACTGTGCAGTAGCAGTAGCAGTACAGTGGTATTATGTTTGCATCCGTTACTCTTATCGTAGGCATTGTTAAAACCGGAAATACAACAAACCGCTAAACCAGCTAACTAGCAGTCCATGAGATTTACTTGTAAATCGCCTATAAGTGAACTGAACACTCTTACAGGACTAAATACTATTGTACATGAATGAAAAACATACACAACCAATCTCTAAATACTGTCATTTTGCCTTGGTGACCGCGCTGGATTCAAAAAGCCAGCCCCCAAACTGATCTGATTGGGTAAAATTCAGTGTCCTGAGCTGCCATTGGCTAAATCTCCTGCGTTAGAAAGAATCACTTCCGGTAAGAAAGCCCGCCTGCCATGGATGCGCTCTTCATGTGTTTTTATTTATTTATTTATGAGTATCATTTATTATTTAACACAGAGATTACAATTTTGAGATACAATACCATTAATATAACATGTATAAAATATAAATAAATAAATAATACCACGTGGGAATAAAATAAAACTCTAAAGCCTTAAGCAATACATTTTACGTAGTTTCCTGTTTTGCCTGAAACTCAGTAATACAGATTTTGTAATTGCATAGCATATTATTGTATAAAGGTATATGTGTAAAGGTATTTTTCTGGCTTAATCTGACTGGTGTAAATATTTAGTTATTTTTGTAATTATTATTTTATTATAATAATTAATACCTAACGCGCTCATCAGGGTTAAATAAAAGGTGCACTTTGTGCATGGGCAAAAATAGATTTTAAAAAATAGTTGCTTTGCTAGATAATAAAATAAAAATGTTTCAAAAATAACACCATAAAATACTCTAAAGAAAAATATATAAAAATTATATAGTGTATTATATAGAAAAATGCACACGTTTTCACCAACCAAAACCGGAAGTGAGGCAATAGTCTGAATAAACACAGTGTTTATCCAAGGAAATAAAATGGCATATTTAATTGCTTTCAGTAAACTCCACAGAATTCTTGAAGAGTACTTTAACAGATAATCATGACATAAATTTCAGGCTTTTGTACTGCATTAGTTTGGAGTGATGGGATGACGAACTCTCTGAAACTGGCCATTCAGTCTGATATGTGCTACTGTTTAAAATAAATAAATAAAAAAAATTATAAAATTGGTTTCTGCAAGCTTCTTCTCAGGTACACATGACCAGTGGTTGTTTCCTCTAGGGTTGCCGGAGCTATACGTTTTTTTAGAAAATTTGTTATCAGCCATTACCTGGATCCCAGGGATCCATGACAGTAACGATGCTGGCAGTGCACTACTCAGAGAATACAGCAGACCCAGGGGAAGAGCATGTGAACTCTTTTTTTTTTAGAGCCCATACCTTTCTCATGGTAGTGAGTAATGTAAAACCTTTCAAAACAACATTGCAGATTTTAAGCTTGGTCGCAGCTTTCTGCTTTGCTCTACTCATGGCCAGAGAGAGAGAGAGATCACAGAGATCAAATACGTGAGACAACAAAGCTCAGGGATGCCATGCTACTCACTACCACTCCAGCTTTCACCTCCCTCTCAGTGCAGATTCACACTAAACCACATCCCAACCTGCTACAATGACCAAAGTTCTAGCTTGGTGGAAATTTCTAATGAGAGAAGTCTGCTTGGGGAATGTGCCCCATCAAAGGGACCACCACTAACACGTCCCTTGCAGGCTGGGGAACAGTGCGGTACCACAGGGCACAGGAGGCATGTGGCCTCCTGCTGTAAGATCAGTTGTAAGATCCATCTCGCCTTCAAGTTTTTTCTACCATTTCTGAGACCGGCATGTGTTTGTACACTAAGACAATGCTGTGATTTCAGTTACATCAATCACGGGGCTGTGCAGCGATCTCTACCTTTCAAGCGATCTCCTCAGGTAGAAATCCACGGTTAGCCTCATTAAGGGAAACCTATTTGCCGGGGCTATACAACAGTGGGCCGTCGGGGCAGGATGGACTGGCTGGCAAACATCTGCCCTCATCGTCTACTATACACTTCTCCCCCTCTACTGCTAATTCTTCCCACACTGTGCAGAATTCAGCAACTAGCTCACAGAGTCCTGCTCATGACCCTGAGATGGCTTTGGTTGGCCTTGTTAGTCACCTTCCATGTTGAGTCCCATTCCTCATGACATTGTTGGCATGCATTATCCAGAAGATTCCTCCTGCCTTTGGAGGTTAGGAGTGGTGAATGTTACATATGCAACTGTGGTTTTATGATTCCCCAGATAACTGAGTTCCTTGTCAAAAAACCCTCCAGAGAAAGATGGCTTTATGACAGTTCAATGCAAATCCTGCGTCATGAATGCACCAAGAAGGAATCCAGATGATTCTCAGTGCTCCAGGCAGTTATCCACACAGATACATACATATCTGGTGTTTCTCATCTCTGTGCCTATGGGTATAATTGTATTGGCAAAATACACATACCTGAAGAAGAATTACAATCAGATTAACCAATTATAACAGTTTAACCACCACAATTCCTATCAGTCTTGTAAAACTTTGCCTCGCACATTGCCTCTCACTCCTTCATGACCGTTGCAGCGCAGTGAAATCTTGCCAGTGACATTTTTTATGCCTTGATTGTCTGTCACATTGCATTTAGCCAGATAGATAAGGGTATACTGGTGTTCATCACCAAGGCAAAGACCTTCAATTTGCTTCTAAATGCCCTTCCTCATTTTTAATGTATTTATTGATATAATAGTTAAGTACCGTTTCAAAATTTACAACACTTGCCATTAGATTACTTGCGAAAGCTTGTTTGCTAGTGTGATTGAGATTTATACTTACATGATTATAAATTCTGATGTCATATTAAATGAAAATTTGAAAAAGCAAACAGTGGTGTTTACTCCCTCAAGACATGTTTAAAGTGTTTTAATATTTTGTGACCTCAGTATCATAAGGCTCTGGCATTTTGAGTGAAAACGAGTTACCCAGATAAACATCATGACTGGGGGATACTACTTTATTCTCCTGTGGTGTTATTTTTTATTTTGAAAAGTTCTTTGTGTAATAAAAATAAGAAGAAAAGAAAAAAGGTCTGTCTATAAACTCACTGATAATTGTGTTGTTATTAAGGTTATATTAGGTTTCATGTTAAAAGCAATATAGATGGCCTTGGATGATCAATATCCACGTTCTACAGGACGGTCCAAAAAGTCAGGAACCACAGGGAATATGTTGAGCAAATATGTTGATCTGAATATGTTGAACAAGCAATGCAACAACTGAGAAAATGCATAGAGCGCAAGGGTGAACATCAAGGTTCAAGGTTCAAGTCTCTTTATTTGTCACATACATATTACATACATGTGTTATGGAAATGTTTTTCCTAAGTGCCTCGTCCGACAGTGCAACAACGAATAGAACAACAACAAACTAGATATACACATACATAATAAAAACAGAATATAATAAAATCTAGTCGACTATATGCTAAAGAAAGTTTAGCAGCCTTAAGAGGAATAGAATATGACTATACATGAATATAATGTGTTTAAAAAAAAAACCCAGATATACAGAGCCGTAGTGTGCAAAAAATGTTTTCTCATAGTGCAACCGTTTCTGTATAGAGTTAAAACGTTTAAAAAAATGTAGAACATATGGTGGAAATAATAAATACAAAATTAAATATATGTAGTTTTACTCTAACTGGTTGCTGACTTTTTTTTTTTTTCGGACACGCTGTATTTACACTCTGACATAAAAAGACCAGATGTGAATCCTCAGTATGGTGAGCCAGAGGAAAAAGTAACTTTTGACTGTACAGTGAATATAAAAATTCTACACCTACCTGTAAAAATGGCAGGTTTTTGTGATGTAGAAAATGAAGCCAAGATTAATCATGTCATCTTTCTCCACCTTTAACCTGAAATAGCAGCCATCAAAATTCAAGTGAAAACCAAACAAAAAAGTTTTAAATGTTTAACTTAGAATAACGTCTTAACTTCTTAACTAATACTTTGTTAAAGCAACTTTTGCTCATAGTACATCACTCGGTCTAGTTTTGGTAAGAGTCTACCAACTTGATCAAAGCACATCTTGATCTGGCAGTTTTATTCTTTGCAAAAATGCTCCAGATCTATCAAATTGCGAGGGGATCTCCTGTACACAGCCCTCTTCAAATCATTCCACAGGTTCCTGATAGGATGTAGATCTCGGCTGTGAGTGGACCGTTCCAAAATGTTGATCTTCTTCTGCAGGATTTGTGACAATACAGAGAGGTATTTGGAGCTGTCCATGATTCTCTATTTTGGCTAGATCCCCAGTCCCACCTCAGCAGCCCCATAGCATGATGCTGCCACCACCATGCTTCACTGTGAGTATGGTGTTCTTTGGGTGAGGAGCTGTCTTGTTTTTGGGTCAAACATATCTTGAAGAATTATACCTTGGTCTCATCAGACCATAACACAATTCGTCACATGGTTTGGGGTATTTTAGTTGGGCTTGGATGTTTTTTTTTTTTTAATCTAGTCACCCTACCCCTTGGTCCTTGGTCTTGGAGGAACGTTGTTTCATTTCACTGTGTACTAACTAGCTGTATATGGTTGAAATGACAATAAAGCCACTTGACTTGACTTGACCTTAGCTCAGACATGTGACGAATATGAGAGATTGTAGTCCTTAATGTCACTATGGTGCTCCAGTGTTCAATGGTACATCTAATGTTTTGGAAATTCATTCATACCCGTCTCCTGTTCGATACCTTTCCACAATGAGATACCACACATGCTTTGTAAGCTCCTTGTGGACTACAAATGGCTTCAGCAGTTGGATAAAACCAAGAAGATGTCAAGAAAATCCTACAGAAACAGCTGGTCTTTATTTGGGGTTAATCAGAATCCCTTCATTGATGACAGCTGTATGATAAATACTTTTGAACATGAGTTTCAATGTGATTGGTTCATTCTGAGCAAAGTCACATGACCAATTATATAAGGGTGTGCCCACTTATGTAGCAATATTATTGTAGGTTTTTTCATTACCTTTTTTTTTTTTTCTCCCTAAAACATTTCTGTCTATGTTTCACTTGAACTTTATTGGTTGCTGTCACATTAAAAGTGGAAAAAGATCTGACAGGATTTATCTTGGTTTCTCTTTTACATCACAAAAACCTGCCATTTTAACAGGGGTGTGTAGACTTTTTAGATCCACTCTAGATCTTTTACATATGCTCCATGAGCGTAATAAAAAAGTAAAGTGTACAGGTCTACTGTACTCTCTGCTTTGACAGTGTATAAACATTCTGACAGAAAATCTTCAGCACATAAAGTTAATATCGAGGCTAACATTAGCATTAAATATGACTGAAAGTAGCTAGCTACATGCATACAATTTGATTAATAAACAGAACTTTCCAGTGGAACCAGAGGCTGAAGGTCAGTTGGCAGATATGTAAGACGTGTGTGTGTGTGTGTGTGTGTGTGTGTGTGTGTGTGTGGTTGCACAAGAACATGTATTGTGTCTTCTTATATATTTCAATATCGTTAAATGTTTAGGAACAACTTCAGACTTTAAAAAGTGGATTTTTATGTTAGATTTTAGCAAATAGAAGGTATTCATTTATTTTTAGAGAGCAATAAAATCCTATTGAAAAGCATACGTACTGTAATATATGATCACAATATCGTTTTAATAAGCTCAAAATGTCTTTCTCTGCTGAGTTTATTAGCATTTATTCAGAGATTGCTTAATAAGAAACAGCCAGATAGAACCTTATAAAACCAAGCAGTATTTCTTATCCTTAGAGAATAATAAGCTTCTATCTGTGTTCATCTAGTGTTCCATTTTTTCTTTGTAATTGTCTTAGAATTTTGAATGTAAAATTTGAAGTAACTTTAAAGTCATTTAGAGTTTTGCTAGCTGGAATGTCAAACCCTCGATGCCCCAGACCTTTGGATCTTTGCTTTATAAAAAGGTCGAAAATTTCCTCTCCATAGAAATAAGTAAGAGTAAGGGGATGCAATAGAGAGAATGCAAGTGGATGCATAGCATCACTGGAATATCCTCAGCTCTTTTGTCTTTGAGTTCCGTCTTACAGGATAAATTGACAAGAATATTGTTCACGTGTAAATTCTACACTTTTTTGGTATTAAGAAAGAACAGCCTTGGTCTACTGTGCAGTCCATGCATTTCTTTTTATTTATCTATTTATCTATTTTTTTAGTCCTCAACTTTCTGCAGAATATCTCAAGGAGGCATTTTTCAAAAGCTGTTTCCATTGTGAGATATAGAGATATGCTCAAACAGTAAAAGAACTACATATACTACAGACGCCAAGGCCAAACTGATTTTGATGAAAACACTTTATCAAAACACTGTGTGTATTTTACAAGCACTAGGTATGGTAAAAGGCCAATAAATTAGGAGCTGTATTATTTCGCCCAAAGACACAGAGGAAGAGAACATCATCATTCATGATCTACAAAGCTACAAGGCTACTTTATGAGCGCCTTTGTGTAAGAGACGTATCATTCTGGCTTTAACTGCAATCCTGCACCTTTGGGATGTACTGAGACATATAACACACCCACCCACAGCATCTGCTTATGTCGTCAACCAATGCAATACTAATCATGACAAACAAACATAACTTTGTCTTCTAGTTTAATTATTAGTGCTTTTTTTGCATGTAAATGGAAAAGATAATACATTTAAGAATGTTTGGATTGTGCGAAGGGATTAGACATGGCTGCAGGTTAGAACATACCCACACACACACATACACACACACTGGTTGAGTGATGAACCATGAGTGATGCCTCTGGCTGAGATGGAAGGAAGCATGCGAGTGTTTAAATCATTATGTTCTCAGCATGAGAAACACAAGCTTTTTTTTTTTTTTTTAATCCAGCAAACCGTAGTATTAATTTCATTTGATTGATTGAGCAGCCATGTGAAGCACAGCCTTCTGGACTGAAAAGCCCACAGATGCTGAGAGGGTTCTTGGTTTTGTTCTAAAAATATAATCAAGAAAAAAAATTCCCCGTTGCTGCATTGTCATAATGCTTTTTTTCCTGGCCTTTAACTGTGAATGCGCTCCTCTTACAATTACAGGTCACAATGATTTTTCTGACTCAGTGACCCATGAGGAATTCTCAGTAATGGAAAGTATTTATTCTAGCTTGGTGCCTGTCTGGGAAGGTTTCCCGTTATATATTTTACTTTTCTGTTTTTCTTGTGGCGGCCGTGAGGAAGGGGTGTGTGTGTGTGTGATGTGGTATGTTGGGGGGTGTGTGTGTGCGTGTGTGTGTGTGTGTGTGGGGGGGGGGGGGGGGGGGGGGGGGGGGGGGGGGGGGGGGGGGGGGGGGGGGGGGGGGGGGGGGGGGGGGGGGGGGGGTATGAGGGGGCACATGAGCATATCTTGCATCGCTATTGCTCAGTTGGTTTGGTTTCATGGGATTTTGTCTTCGCTTTGATTTTTCTCACTTCGGCACAAAGCAGTCGGCTTTCATCTTTTTTTTTTTTTTTTTTTTTTTAGAATTATTTATTTATTCAGTGATTTAATTAATTTTCCTTTGGTTGAGCTTTTCTGGGCCATTGTTGGGATCCCTGGAATAATGCTTTGCAGGTATTGTTTATTTCTGACACAGCTTGTTGCTTCAGATGTAGATTCTTTTGAATATTACACCTAATTTTCTTATGGTAGCTTCCAGTTATAGTGAAGTATTTATTAATACTGAAGTTTAAGTATTTTAACCAACTGTGAAGCGCACATATCTATACTGACATATTCCCTGCAATGAAACGAGGGCCATTGCAAAAGTTCATTAGCAGTAAACAGTGACAATATGCATCATAATTAGTCTGCTCTTTGACTGAGCACCTTTTTCGTCAACATTAATAAGGACCCAAACTCGTTTACAGGTTACCCAGCAGTTCAACTGCAGTCGAGTCATATCGGAGATGTCCATTCAGTGAGAAAAAAAACCCACAGAGAGAGAGAGAGAGGCGATGAAATGGAAGTGTCTCTTTATTGATGTAAGGGCGCAAGGTGTTTTGTCAGGCCTTGACCCTTGCTGAGTGGCGAGCACTTCAGTACAAACAGATTAGGCATGTAAGAACTCTTCTGAGGCGCCGGGCCTGAAAGAGCCACGGCTAATCTTTATTCTCCTGCCTTACTGTACATTACAGTCCCAGAAATCTTGGTTCACTATACAACCACAAGCGGAAAAAAAAACATCTTGATAACAGCACAACATATCGCCATTTTCCAGGACTTCAATGCATAGGATATTACACAAGAATACATTGTTGACAGATTTGCTTTTCTGTTGATACAAAGGCATATAATATCATAGGACATGAAAGAATAAAAATAACTGCACAGCAGTAAGAAGGTCATCGAGTATAGATATTTTTCATACACACTATGGAATAGCATAGAAACAAATTATAGCTCTAAGGGATAACACAACAGTGAAACACCCTGTGCTACTCAACACTTCTATTGAAGATTCTCCTTTTGGATGAGGAATAAAAAGCGAAGTCGCAGATGCTTTGGGGGAATTATTTTACATTCACCACAGCTTAGTTTAGTTCAGACTAATCTAAGCTTGTTCCCAATACAACTACAAAAGCACACACACACACCCACCCGTACACACACACACACACACACGCACACACACACACAAACACAAGCAATAGACGCCCCAAAGATGCACACTAATATAAAAACTGCCTTTTTCTCTCTTATTTGATTAGCCTATTGGCACATTGTGACTACGGCACAAAATGATCCTACTTACACTCAACACCACGGCTGCAAATACACTGCAAGCGCCCTATGACTACAACTCGCCATTATCACCAATATCATCGATAATCAACAAAACGGTGTAACACGTATCAATTAAGGCACGTTTTGGTGAAAGAAAGGCTGAAGAAGCTTTACATTGAGCTATAGGGGATAAGGGCTTGGTCTGTGGTTGTGAACAGAAATGAAAAATGAGGAATATTGCGCACGTTTTGAAAAGCACGGTGTCAGCAGCCCACATGCAATTAAGATCAAACACGGCTCCAGCTGCTTTCATTACAGCGCAGGGGAATTGAGTGGGCAGTGCCAAGCGCCACAAGGCTTCTTCACAATGCCCCACACTGTTCAGCGACAAAACAGACCAGCATTACTTCAAAGAGGAACTCCCACTATTCAGAGACCGAAATGTATCCGACTGGCAGTAAAATCAGGGGCAAGACAAGCCCTGAGAGGTACAGCTCAAAAAGAGGATTACAAAAAAGGGATTTGTGGTGATCAAGAACCAGTTTTGGCTGACCAAAATCCTAATCTCAGTCACTATTGAGTTTTGACAGATCTCAAAACTGATCTTGGACCAGCAAAGAGCGCAACATTGAACAGCTTCATAGAAAAAGAAAGAGGCTACCTTAAAAGCTTATAGTACTCAACAACAGTGAGAAGGATTTCTGTGTATTGCAGTATTTGGTGCTTACATTTATGACATCTAGAGGTATGAGTACAAATAATGAAACATAAAAAAAAAAAAAAAAAAAAGGCATAGCAGGCGTTATCATG
>CM040983.1:22121336-22138639 GCA_022985145.1 Pangasius djambal | reverse complement strand
AGATGTTTTCTGGCAAAGTCTAATCTGGCTTTCCTGTTCTTGAATGTTACCAGTGGTTTGCACCTTGTTGTAAACCCTCTGTATTTACATTCATGAAGACGTCTCTTTATTGTAGATTTTGACAATGATACGCCTACCTTCTCCAGAGTATTCTTGACTTCTGTTGATGTTGTGAAGGGGTTTTTCTTCACCAAGGAAAGGATTCTGCGATCATCCACTTTAGTTGTCTTCCGTGGTCTTCCAGGCCTTTCGATGTTGTTGAGCTCACCAGTGCTTTCTTTCTTTTTAAGAATGTACCTAACTGTTGATTTGGCCACACGTAAGGTTTTTATTATCTCTCTTATAGATTTATGTTGTTTTTTCAGCCTAATGATGGCCTCCTTCACTTGCATTGAGATCTCCTTGGACTTCATATTGGTAGCTCCAGTCAAACAGCTGCAAAATGCCAACTCAATACCTGATATCAACTCCAGACCTTTTATCTGCTTCATTTGTCTTGAACCCACAAACAAACAGCAACTGAAGGTGGCTGCAGTGAAGATATATATATATATATGTATATATTTATATATATATATATGTGTATACACACACACACACACACACACACACACACATATATATATATATATATATATATATATAAATATACGTGATATATTCATCATATTGCCCACCCCTGAGGTAAACCTGCTATATTTTAACTTAATTTTTGAATTATTTTTTGAGATAATTAAGACTAATAAAAGCATAAAAATGTAAGTCCATCCATTATCCATTAATTAACAGGTAACACTTCTAACTCTTCATTAAAATGTTAAAAATACATTTGATAAAAATATGATATTTGCACTTCATTTATTCATTTGTTTATTCACTATTTATGTGCATTTTCAGTTATTTAACATTATACACAATTGCATTTTTTGAGTACCATTATTGTGGTACCTAGTGAGGTATCGAGGGCAAAGTAAGTTATTGTGATAACACTACACACACAAACTCCCATAAACAATGCTTCACTACTAGTGAATTACAAAACAGGGCTGAAGCATTTCCTGCACATGTGCTGCCGTGTGTTTTAAAGCCAAGCTAATAGATATGGGCAATTCTGCAATTTACATTGGCTTGATGCGTCCCTCTACGCTGCGAGAGAACAACAACAAAATAAAAAGAGTGTGTAATAACGGCACAATTAAATTAACCAGGGACATAATTACTATGTTTATTTGGCTGTTTGGTGGATTCCTATTTAATAAGAACGGTCTCTGCTGGATTAACAAAAACAAAACAAGCACGTGAAGCCAGTAGTCTGATGATATTACTCATAATCCTTATTCACATTGCTCTAACCGGTGCCGGTCTTTCTGCAACCACAACAACTCATCAGCGAGAGTAAATAAACATGGAGTTGACATTAATTTATGCAGCAAAGTCCCAAGAGTAGATTAGATACCAAGAATGTAAAAGAGCGGGTCACACTCCTGCAGCATTGCTGAGTGTGTGTATGAGTGTGTAATGCCTGAAACAATCCCAATTGCATATGCACACTGCGCATCGAACACAAACCAAACAAGTACTTCAAATCTTTTCTCGCAGACGTACCTGTTGGTCTTCCAGATGTGGATGGTCTCCTCATCCACATTTTCATGTTTTAAGGCCTGCTCGTCTAGGAAGTCGAAAAAGTATTTAATGGCAGGTGGCACCACGGTTCCTGAACAGAGAACACTGCGGAAGAAGTCATCTACAAACTGCTGCAGCGTGCCCTGAAAACACACACACACACACAAACACACAGAAGCATGAATGCTGTGGAACTATTCAACATTGCTACATCTAATAATGCATAACAGTAGCTCAATGGTTAAGGCTCTGAGTTACTGATCAGAAGGTAGGGGGTTCACTGCCAAGCTGCCACTGTTGGGCCTAACAAGCTGGGATATGTGAGGAAAAAATTCACTGGGCTGTAATGTATATGTTACAAATAAAGGCTTCTTCTTCACTCATGAGTCTTAATGACACACTGAGTGAGACACACAAACACTGATGAGAAAGCAATGTCTGGACAAATTATGCTAGCAAACTGCACAATGCTTACTTTAAATACTATTAATATTTTCATTATAATAACTGTACTACTTTACGTTTCCTCATACTACATGTTGTTTATTACATGTTGTAACTAATTATTTAATCTTATCCTCTTAAGCGCACTCAGAAATTACTCAGAAAACAATTATCACCATTTTCCTCATATTATTACATTGCAGACTTACTATATAACTGTATCATTTCAATTTGGGGTTTTTCCCCCTCATGTATATGCAAAAAATAAATAGAGAAAGAAAAAAAATATAAAATCTACAGAGGCATTCAGGCTGCTGACACTAAAAAAAGAGCTCCGGTCCATCCCCATTTCAGCTGATCCTCCTTGAGTTCTTTCTAGGAGGTGATTAAAGTTCACTTGTGGTGAATTCACTTGATTGGACATGCCTTGGAAAAGCACGACTCTGTCTATACAAAGCCTCACAGCTGACAGCGCAACAAACAAGCCATGATGTGAAAGGAATTGTCTGTAGACCTCAGAGACACGATTGTGTTGAAGCACACACCAGGGGATGAGTACTAAAAAAAAAACGTGTGCTCCTTTGAAAGTCTTGAAGAACACAGTGGCTTCTGTCGTTCATAAATATGGTAAGTTTAGAACCACCAAGACTCCTTGAGCTGGCCAGCTGGCCAAACTGAGCAAACAAACTTCAGCTGTCCTATGTAGAAAAAGGGCATCCATCTCTGCAGCACTCTAACAATCCAGCTTCACTCCAATACACATGATGAAGTTTGTCAAGAGGTTCCGTTTCCTGATGAAACCAAGATTAAACCCTTTGACGTGAATGCCAAGTGTTACACGTGCAGGAAACCAGGCATCGCTTATCACCTGGCCAATTCCATCTCTACAGTAAAGCACGGTGGTGGCAGCATCATGGTTTGAGGATGTTCATAAGCTCCGGGTACTGGAAGGCCTGTCAGGATCCAAAAATAAAAAAATATCCTTTAGGAAAACCTGGTTAAGAGTTCTCAAGACTTCATATTTGGCTGAAAGTTCACCTCTGAACATGACAGTTGTCCAAAACACAATGCACTACAAGAGTGGCTTCAGGACCCCTGAAGAGATCTGCAATGGCGGTACAATGATGCACCTCATCAAATTTGAGAGGTTCTGCAGAGATTAATGGGAGAAGATACCAAAATCCTTGTGTATCAAGCTTGCAGCACCATGCCCATGAAGAAGTCAGTAATCACTGCCAAGGATCTGAATCGTTGTGTAACTGTGATATTACAAGGTTTTTCAAATAAAATCTTGTGAAATCCTACTTGTGCGTTTTTAAAATACTCATGATCATTACAAATCATGAATGTAGCATCAATGATAGAGTGTAAGTGCAAGGTAAACATACAACATTTGTAAACATTTTAGATGTAGTTTAGCTTCTATAATTTTGTCATCTCATGTCTGTAATATATCCTGACATATTGGAGACTTGCATAGTTATCATACTGTGTAAATGTCAGATCATCATAATCCCAGCACACTCAATAGAAAGTCATGCTAATCTTTATGCCATGGGTGTCTAACACAATCATGCACTGCTGCCTTGAAAACATATTGATTTGTGCTGCGTGCTAGACGGACCGGAACAGTCTTTGGTGAAGACCCTTCTTTTGTTTACTTTGCTGAGCTCCAAACCTGACGAGTGTGAAACGTGCTCTAATTGCCAAATTTATTGCAGTGAAAACATGAATACACATCAGATAGCCAATCACACAGGAAAGCATTTACACAAACTGGGCAGCTGGCAGGTTTAAGCTTCAATCCCTTGACGGAGGCTCTAGAGTTTAGGTGTATAAGGACATTTGCCACTGAAGCAGAGAATTGCCACCGAGGCAGGCTCATTAAATTCTGCATTTTGTTTCAACTAGCAAATGAGATTTTCCACCTGAAGATTTGATCTGGGCCACCTTTCGCACTGAAACTAGTTACAGTAATATCTTTAGAAGGTTCTGGATGTGTAAAATTGGATATGTGTTTTCCTGATGTGGACATGGAGTCTACCTTGACCGAGAGCAGACGAGTGAGATAGATCTCTGTGATGGCTTTGGTCATGGACTTATCCTTAATGCTGCCTCTTTTTGACTTCACGTCATCCAGCTCATCAGCCGGCCTGACCAGATGGAACACTTTATCATCCTCCAGCAGGGCATTTCCTATGAGGAAAGAGAAGGGATTATGTAGGCGTGTGGTGAAGCTGTTGGTGTGCTTTATCTACATGCTACACATTCACAAGGCAGTGTGTGTGTGGATATATAACAAAGTGTATGGTCAACAGCGTGAGATTCTAAAATCCAATCAAACTAATGGCAATCTTGAACAGAGAACCATTTCCACTTACTTTCCTCATGGTTGTCATGGTTTTGGTCATATGACTGCTGTGTGTGTAAAACCCTGGAAAGGATTAGCATGGCACCATCTCGAACCTGCAAGCCATACACATACACAGATTTTCAAGCCGTTTCTCAGAGGTAATAAACTCTCTGTAAATAAACTTGCCATTGACGCCCAGCTGCAAAAGTGCTAGGTTTCTAACCTGACAATAAGGAGTGATACTCACGTTATAGTGTGCTAGTGTGTTAAGGCGTCTCCATCTGCCCTCTTTCTGCGAGGTCACATCAAGATCTGACAGGATCTGCCCTGTGGAGCCCGGGCGCCACTCTGTGGAGGGGCAAGAGAATCTTTCAGAGAATGTTTCAGGCTGAAACAAAAAACATACAGCCTCTAATGCTGGGTTTACTCAGTGTACCAATACTAAACACACCTTTATTAACTTCTCTGTTGCCACTTTTCCCTTGAGGGGAAACCCTACCTCCATCTAAAGGCCACTGTAACACGATACAGCTCAAGTCAAGGCTGATAAATAAGACACTGGGGACCTGAAGGATCAGCAGTACTGTATACTTCAGGAACAGAGCTTGCCCCAAAGGCTCAGCGATCGAATTCAATTTGCTTTTCAAAACAAAAAGATGTGGACAAAGATGTCTAACAAGTAAAATACTAATACTTATAATAAAATATTTAATATTTCATAAATATTTGGTTTGCTTTGTTCAAATTACATGTACTGTTGCCAGCTACTTCATCTATAAGTGACTGCTGACCCTGACGCTGTGACATTACCGCTTGCCAGCAAACAAACTAATGACTCTGTATATATGTAGTTCAAGGAGAAAAAAAAAACCCTTTTGCAGTGAAAGTGGTCAGTTGTGTGATATATATAGTTTCGGTATTTCCAATTCCTGCATGAAAGTCAGAGAGAGAGTGTAACAGTATTTGGACACAGGTTTAGTGTATGAAGCTAAGTATGTATCTAAGCACAAAAACAGCAGCTCTTGACCTGTTCTATACCATCTTTAGCAACACATGCTAATGCTAATTAAGTTATTTTCATCATGTTTGTGGACACCTGAATATCACAGCCAAAAGTGGTTCTTCCCCAAACTGTTGGCACAAAGCCTGAACCACAGAATTATCTAGGATGTCTTTGTATGCTGTAGAGTTTCTGGAACTAAGAGGCATTTCATGTTCCAGCATGACGATGCCCATGTGCACAAAGCGAGCTCCATGAAGACATGGTGTGTGAAGGTTGGAGTGGAAGAACTTGAGTGTCCTGCACAGAGCCCTGACCTCAACCCCACTGAACACCTTTGGGATGAAGTGAAACACAGACTGCACCCCAGACCTCCTCACCAACATCACTGCCTGATCTCACTAATGCTCTTGTAGCTGAATGAACACAAATCCCCACAGCCTCGCTCCAACATCTAGTGGAAAGCCTTCCCAGAAGAGTGGAGGTTCATATAACAGTAAAGACTGGACTAAATCTGGAATGAGATGTTCAACAAATACATATGGGTGTGCTGGTCAAGTGTCCACATACTTTTGGCCACGTAGTGTATAGACTTGACACGAACAATCTTACATCTTATAGTCAAGGAAACAGGAAGCGACAATCCACTTTGTATTCCTGGCACAAATACGGCACCAGAAAGGGGCAGCTATTTATAGCCACTAAAAGAACATCTGACCACCTGAATCTTGGCATGGTCACCAAACACACAGTTATAAAATGTGAATAACAATAATAACAATACACAAAAGCACACACTGTTGCAGCCTTACCAAGTGTGACACTATCCACTTTTGGCCTCTGCGAGTAGGGTAGGTTTTTGTACACCTGCTCAATGATCTTCTCTTTCACCTGAGAAATAGTGTCACAGTCCAGCACCTTCACTGGAGTGATGTCAGGACCCTCCCCCTGAACCAAAACCTGTAGGGTCTGAAACAACAGAAAGACTGAAAGAGGGAAACAGGGTCCTTGCTATACACATAGGGAAAATGTTCATATATATTTATAGCTTCTTGTACAAGAAAAACAAATCAAGGTTATGCCCAAGGTACACCCAGCTCTTACCAGCATGGAGTACTCGACATCATCACCCAGCAGGCCTGTGTCATTGAGTGTGTATTTAGCCTTCTTCACCTGTGCATCCACTGGGCCTTTCTCTATTTGATGCTTTATGGCTCGGAAAAGTTTATACAAAGGTTCTCCTGCAGAGTCCTGCAATTATGAAACAGAATGCAGAATCAGTTATACAACCCTCTTATAAAGTGGCCTTCACTCTCTACTTACTCAGAACTGGTTGTCTTTATCAACTATGGCATGAAATGTAACCTGACTTTCTTGTGACTAAAACAATATTCAGTTTCTCTTTACATGTGCATGGCTATGTATTCATATTAGTTCTCAACATTAAGTAAAACTCCACCAGAGTCACTCCTGACATTTATTAAATATGACAGTCATAATGTTTAATAAATGCCATGTCTCGAAAGGTTCTATGGTAATAAGCATGTGAAAGGAATAACCTAATCTAGCTAGAATATTCTGGAAAACTTTTTTTCTTTCAAATAAGATCTTTACAGACCTGAAAATCCCCACAAGCCATATGTATTACCTTTAAAATATATTAATAGTCACATGGTAATGTATTTTCTGAACATCACAATATGTTGTTTTGTGAAATATGGCTTTACATAGTGCTGATTTCAGGCATTAAACTTTTACAATAGTGAAGCTGAGACGGCAAGACTGTTGGTGCTGTGCTGAGGCCTGCATTACCTTTAGGAACTGATAGAGGCAGATCGACATCCAGTTACACAGCATCCTCTCAACCACCGTCTCTGACCTTGAGATGAAAAATACATGCACACATGCTTATTATATAACCAATAATTATTTGCTCTTTTACCCCTAAATGTGCCAAATGTTAGTGATTAGCAGTTAATGAACAATTATGGAGTAATCAGGCGGCAGGATAATTAGTGTAGATCACCGGCTGATTGAGAATTATAATTAAAACTAGCAAAAAGTGGCAGGCCCGTAAACGGCTAAACAGATTAGTGAACAAGGCAAAGCCAACAGAAATGTTTATCTGATATAATGCTCATAAGCAATGTTTACTAAAGCTCTAGGGAAGAAAACTGAAAGAAGAGCAAAATGAAGAGGTGTTAA
This sequence comes from Pangasius djambal, assembly GCA_022985145.1. NCBI lineage: Eukaryota > Metazoa > Chordata > Actinopteri > Siluriformes > Pangasiidae > Pangasius > Pangasius djambal. The sequence continues at coordinate 22,131,014 of CM040983.1, read as the reverse complement.
TCTCTGTAAATAAAAATAAATTAACTTAACAAGACTGTATCTTTTGTTGGAGAAAGTCTATATGTTCGAAAACAGCTAGGGTTTTTCAGAGAATGATGGGATAGTGGTAGCTCACCTGCGCAGCATGAGTTTGGGGTTTTTACTCTGCACATACTCCTCCATAAGCCCCAACAGCAGTGTCCTCATGATGTCTGTGTAGTATTCCAGCTTCCCATGCAGGGCCACGGTCAGCAGAGATGCAAAATACACCTTAGCTCTCGCATTGAAGTCTTGACGAGCCTCCAGAGTCCGGATAAACTACAAACAGTGAGAGAGAGGTTAATCAGTTTAGTTTATTTGTGTTACCTAGGAAAGAAAACCAATAACCACTCAGGATATTGGTGGGGTGTCCAATGTGTGGTGAGAGTGTGCTGGAAGAGTCACTAATGAAATATTTTATATGATTATGGAAATCATAACTTAATTTCCAAAGTTGGTTTCATACCTTAGAGTAATATTTGCTTTGATTAGCCACATTAAAAGTCAATAAGTAAAACAGACATGATAAAAGTACACTTTCGTGGAGTGTGACCTTGTCGTGGTGAATGGGCTTGTGTACTTCAGAGTACCTCTAGGCTAGGTTACTGGGAATATGCTAAAGCTAAATGCTCCAATCTCAGGCCACACCTGGTAAACTGATCTAAAGGGGAGAGGTGAGGCAAAGAGAAATGTTAACACCACACTTTAAAGTTACAAAAAGTGTACTCTGCCAGGATTAGGGTTATAGAGACATAGGCCAGCAACTGGAGACTGGGCTACTCACGTAACGTTTACATTTATGGCATTTGGCAGATGCCCTTATCCAGAGCGACTTACATTTATCTCATTTTATACACCTGACCAGTTGAGGGTTAAGGGCCTTGCTCAAGGGCCCAGCAGTAGCAGCTTGCCAGTGCTGGGATTTGAACTCATGACCTTCCACACTAACACTGCACTGCTCGCATAACCTGGTTGGAGTCAGTATGAAATGGCGACGTGGAACCATCTTGTCGGCTCATAACCTGCAAGATGAAGAATGGGGCCCAGGTGCAATTCCAGTAGGGAATGCGATGAACAGTATTGCATAGACTGAGGATGTGAGGATAATGCACCAGTCCCAAGGTGAAGGCACTGCAGTTGGAGTTTTTTTTCCCAGTGGACTAGAGGGTTGCCTCTACGGGATTTGAAAGAAAAACTGTTGTTTGCACCAAATAACATTTTGGGGTATTCTGCCCTCTTAGAGAAATTGTAGCAGGGTGAGGGTACCTGCTTGAGGGGGTACCCCCTACTGACTCCATGTTGAGAATAACAGCAATACTTGGAGTTGTGTGACTGGTAGGAACAGCCTCCTGAATATGAATCCAAGCAGTGAAATGTTATTTGACTTCTATCCAAGCCAAGTTCTGTCATTAACATCCCTTATTAACACAAAGTTAATTATAATGCTGCGTTCAAGGCGATGTCGCAACTTGTAATTTCCCACCTCCAATCTGTAAAAGTTACATAAAATTCCTCTACTCCTCAACTTGAAATTTCAACTTTCACCTTGAGGTAGTCTTCTCAATTACCAGTTCCTTTGCCGTTTAAGGAATGACGTCAAATCAGCATGGCCGCTCACACTGTTAAGAGTGTAAAGTTCCTCTTCTATACTTTTAAATTAGTTTATAGCAGTATTGGCTTTAGATTGGTTAATATACAGACACAGTACTTGGTTAAATCTATACCATTGACCATATTAATCTCTGTTTTGAGAAGGCAATCATCAAACGTGCTGAGGTTGCAAATGAAGTCATTACAACTTGCAAATTACAGTTTACAAGGCTCCACGGACACAGCATAAGTGTGCTTGCTATCAAGTGCTAGTGCTTGGGAGCATCTAGTAGACGTTTTGGTGAGAGAAGAGACTAGGGACCATGCTGAAGTCACCAATTGTAGAGACAGCTGCTAAAAGTTGTGGCAGAAAGACTGTCTGTGCCTGTCGTGGTGGTAACTGCACGATGAATTGGTGGACGCAATGGTGAGGAAAGCCTTCAATTTGAAGACAGAAGCCTTGCAAGTAACTGAACACTCTCTGATTCTACTGAGAGGTATAGGAGAGTCAGAAGCGCTGTGGCAAAAGCGGTTGCAGAAGTGAAAGCTCTGGCATGGGACGAGTTTGGAGAGGTCTCAAACAAGCTCTGGCCTCAGGAGGGAGGGATGAGAGCACGCACAAGTGTAGGCAAGTGTTGATTTGTACTGTGAGCAATGGAAAGAGTACTTTGACAAACTCCTTAACCTGCTCAGCTAGAACTGTATCAATCATGTCCCACTGGACTAAGACCCCGGGGCACACCCAGGAACCACTGTAATGATTATATCTTCCAGTCGGCTTGGGAATGTCCCAGATCCCCTTGGACAGGTCTGGTCTGACTTTTTTTACCCTATTGCCAGTACGACCCCCAACTGGAATAACAGAAATAAAATGAATGAATGAATGAATGAATTCATGAACGATCGATAAAATGACCTTTAAGTGCTCTGATATAATTAAAACAACTGGGCCGACTTGTTTTAGTGATGGAGTAAATTGTAGGATAACACCAGAGTGTTTATTAGGTCTAGATCTTGCTCAGATAACATGTAAAAGCTTTAGCCTAAGACATGTGAGTGCACATTAAATGAGATATAAATAAAGTAAAGATTTACTTGAGCCATTAACATAAATCCCCAGTAGGTAACGGCAATAGCTTTGTGTTATAACTGTAATAATGGGATTTAATTATCTGAAGTTGAGAAGTGAATTATGCTGTATTTATATTTAGGAAGCCATTACTCCAACTCAAAAGACACCAAAAATAATTGCTTTTCCTCTTTACTGACAAGGAGTTATTAAGTAAGACCTGTGGTTGAAAACAGGATTAGAAGTGGAATGACAGATTTTGGTGGTGGAAATACAGTGATCAGAGGACTTAATATTTCATGGGATTAATCTAAGTTGATGGCTACTGCCTCAAGGAAGACACATAAAGTCTGACTGTCACAAAAACTGGCTGATGCAAACTGCTTTGGGCCAAAAATGAAGCCAAATAACCGAATGTAATCTGAAGTGTGAATGCATTTGTGTGTGAGAGCGAAAACATCGTACAGTGATGAGGAAGGTCTTGCTGTTCAGCAGGTTGGAGAATTGATTAAGAGCCTGCGCCACTATGGCTTTGCGGGACTCTGGAATATTCAGCTTGCCGGTGATCATGACATCATTGGCTCCATCTTTTGAGGGCAGGAAAAAGACACGGTCCGTGTAGGTCTTATAGTCCAGAAATGGGATGCGACCCTCACTCAGATCATTCGTGTGGTCCTCCATCTCGATCATCAGGTCTGCAGAGAAGCACAGATAGTATTTGCTTAAAGACTAAAGCTATATGTTTTTTTTTAAAAATCATTTTTGGTAAATGGTTTGCGTTTAATGACCTGTGAATTCTTTCTTGCAGCGGTCACGCACACTCTCCTCCAGATTCTCTAACTGGTGCTTCACCTTCTCATACTCCCGCTCTGCCTGCTGGCTCTTCCTCCTTAAACAGAAATCGATAGAAATAGAAATAAGGGCCCATAAGTGGTCTTGTGCCGACTCTCTAATAAATCATTATCACAGATTCCATAATTTCATGTTGCATACAACTCCATCAGCTAACTCTATGAAGGTGGAAAGGGTTTGATTACCTGTAGCACACAATCGAGACTGCTATGATCAGCAGCATTGGGACGATAACTGCAGGGATGATAATTGTATCCAGTTTCACCTCGTACTTCCTCTCATAGTGCACAGAGCCAACCACCCACTCACCATTACCAAACTTAATCTGTGACGGAAAACAAAATAACAGGTCAGGACTTTAATTACCATGCACACAAAGCAAGGCATCCTGGGAACGACTAATGTTACATCCTATTTCCTGCCACACTCCCATTAGGCTACACTAAACCAAGATAAAACATGTGTTCCTCTAATAACTCGATTCTCAAATAACTCGGGTTATACACCTAATATGAATCCTGACATTTATAAAAAAAAATTTATAACACATGAATGTGCCCCAAGTGAGTGAATCAGCCATCAAATATAATACGTAAGGAATGACAGGGTGCAGTGGAGGAGCTGTAAACTGAGAACCCACCAGAAGGTCTAGCAGTTCAGATGTCGTGTCTCTCCGCTGTCTCTTGGAACGAGATCTCGGGGTGGTGGTGGGTGGATCCAGGAACAGCTTATCATCCTGAAGAGTGTTCACGTTACAGGATACATCGCCCACAAATGCCTCCGCTTCCTTCGCTGTCATGGCTTTGGAAAAACCACGACCCTGGACAACATGTGTTTTTACACAACATTATATCACATTTACATTTTTAAATGTTTCCAAACAATTCCTTGTTGAAAATATCCCTGTTCCATTTTCCTTTATAACATTGGAAACTGGACTGAATTTGATCGAAACTTATTTGAAAGCAAACGGCACAAAGAAGATTTGCAAGTATTTTTTGCATATCTTGAGAAGACACACCGTGACAATAATCATGCTGTTTTCTGGGATGACTTTGTTGGGGAGTTCATTGAAGGTGGGGTCTGGGTAGTAATCAAATGGTTTCAGCTCCTCGATGAGGTTGTCCAGCTGGATGAAAGTTCTGAAGGACTGGCTCTCGTATGTTCTGTTCACGGCAGGGGAGAGAAACTGCAGCATGGTGTCGTTCTTACTGTGAGCCTCCTGACTGAACTGAAAGGACAGAACAAAGCCAGCACAATGAAATTCAAATCAATGTATTTCCACACACAAACACCCACACGGTGAAAAAAAGAGGACCACTCACTAGAGCTGCCCTCTGTATTAATCAAGCCGAACAGCCGGGCCCTGTGTTAATGCAGCTCCTAAATGAAAGTGAATTAGATTTCTCCCCTCATTCCCCTTTGCTGCTCTCCGAGTGGGAGTTCACCCACTCAACTCTCACAGCAATATTCGGGAGTGCCGCTCAGTCTATACGACACGTTCCAATTAAACACCCATATATTTTACATACATTTACAAAAGATGTATAAAAAAATTTCTAGACTGGGCCATTTTTTTCAGCATGGCTTAGAGAGAACTGTATGAGCCTGTATAAGTGTTTTGGAGGGGTGTCTAAAAAATAAGAATAAATGTCACTTCGAAACAAACAAGTTTTTGCACAAGACAAATGCTTGTTTAATCTTCGCTGCTTTGTTTATGACAGCGCTGGAATTAACTGCCCGCAATATCAAATAACTGAAAGCAGAATCTGAGCAAGAGAAATCTCACAAAGATTGATTTCAAACAACAACAAAAAATTTACAGACGCAACAAGCAGTTCATCTTCAGGACCCAAAAAAAAAAAAATCATGTCTTTTATCACAATATTTACTAGAGTGATACAGATGGCGCAGCTGTACCTCCATAGGAGTCTGAAGTCCAGACCATTCATCAGCTGAAGCCTGCACTATGATGGTGGCTTTCTGGATGAGGTCGAACCCAGAGCCCATCACTCTGATCTTTCTCCCACCGCTGAAAGAGTTACACACAAACTTAGTGGACAAAATCAGACCATAGAAAACACACATTTCACCACATTATCCAAAACAGGGTTGCTTCCTGTCTTCAGTCCTGCAAATGAGAGTGCTGCCAAAAGCTTAAATCTGAGCAGAAATGGTAACTTATGTCTGGAGTCTTGGAGCTGAACACTAAATAGTTTAAATCTGATGCAGTAATTCTGTTTTGCTTCACGTTCAAGTACTTTCAGAGATCAAGTACACAAGCCTCTAGAATTTGAAAACATAATTGTTTCATCTAAAACTGAAAATAATGGGGTGAATAAAGGATTCCCTTCACTCTTATTTGCAAAGAAAGGGCAAACCAGTGTGAGCTCACCAGTCGAAGCTGCTTCTGGGCTGGTGGTCGGAAATGTCCGGGTTGCTGGAGAACTGGAAGAAGGCAGGCACCTGAATGCTGGTGTGTTTTCCGTAGCGTACAGTGACGGGCAAGGGGTCAGAGGGCACTTTTTCATTCCTGTACTGCCCCACCTTACATGTAATTTGCTTCCCAAACTCCTCACTATTAGAGAGAGAGAGTGAGAGTGAGAGTGTGTGTGTGAGAGAGAGAGGGCATCCAGTGAGAAGAAAATGAATTAAGCAACAATGGCAAGAAAAACCTCAAACAAAATTAGTAAAAAGGCAAGCAGCAGAGAAGAAAATTGAGGGGAAAGGTTAAGATAAGTGGGGCATTATGAATGTGGTAGGAAAATGCGAAATGTCTACGCAGAGAGAGAGAGAGCGGGAGAGAGAGTACAGAAAGGCAAAATAGGTCACGTATACACCAAACTTGGACAGGTTATGAGTAATTACTTTCCTCAATGTCTGCGGAGTACATTTTATGCAAGTGTGCCTCTCTGAGTAATAAAGCCAATTACACAACTACATCACCCATGATGCAACACTGCACTCACACTGGGCATGCCACTCCACCCACAGAAATGTCAATGTCTTCTTTAGAAGCCGTATCGAGGTCAGTGCCGGTGATGGTGATGATTGTTCCTCCCGCTCTGGGACCTCGTCTGGGCTGCACCACCTCAGGCTTGGGGTCCTGTGAAAATAATGTGAGTGATAGGGAAAAGAAAATTACAGTGTATTGCAACATGTTACACCATTCCGCCATTTTTTTTAAACTCACAGCCACTTGTAATAAGTGGACACATGAAAGGAGCATCCAATCAAGGGGGGAAAAAAAAGTCTCTTTCTCTCAAGGGCAACCAAATCTAATCTAATTATCTTACCACTGTTTTGTCTACCGGAGTTAACATTTGCCTTCGCTTTACCTTTTGTGTCCAGTAACATTTCACCATTTCATTTCATTTCCTAGTTCTCATCTATATTCATCCATATAGATACACTATTCAGCAAAATTTACAAAGCAGGTAGCTCTTCTCGACACAGTAATGCGATTAGGCAAAGAAAAATGAACACTTCCAAAACTAAGCCGATTGAAACATTACAGTCTGCTGTCTAAAAGTAGTCTTAGAGTCGGTGCATCCTGCGAGTGGGGATCAGTTGGGGGCTAATTGAGTGAGCTGTAGCTTAAAAAACTGGCAGTGAAAGACATTAACTCTGTTACCACCTACTCATAACTGTATCATAACTCCCTCGAGTTCTGGTCTCATATCTTCCCTAGGCTGTACTGACACTGAGGCTCTCTCTCTCTCTCACACACACACACACACACACACACACACACACACACACACACACACACACACACACAGTGCTGTCAGCTCGCTGAATAAACACAGAGCCCTGTACAAAGCCCTGTGGGAGGGATAGAGCAATGTTAACTCCCCATAATAGTGATGCAATAAAATGTGCTAATACACAAAAATTAGCGTGCGCTGCTAACATGACAGATAAATATTGCACCGTGGGGACAACGCACATCATCCTGCATCCTAAAGTGGGCTCGGTGTCTACTTTGTGGGGAAAAAAATGGATTGCCCTTTCATGCTACAATTAGTCTTAATGATACAGCGGTGTGTCCTAGAATATTCCACATTGTCCTTTCATGTATACATATCAAGAAGACAGGAGCTATTATTTGCAGTTACAACACAATGCTGTTTAATTGTCGAATGAGACTGGTCAGAGGGTGTTGATTCATTTTCTATAACAGCAGCTATGACAGTAGTTCCGGCTGTAGATCAAATCACATGGTTTAATGCGCTCGTTCAAATGTATTATTGTTCCTATAGTCACAACATGCACAGGGACTTGCATTGTGGTCACTTCACACACAGTCTAATAATAAACAACTACTAAAAGTGTGCTGTTATCACACAAAATTAAAGCATATTATCATTGATATCCTGAATATATGGAAGGAGTCTCCAGTGTCAGTGCTTTATAATGGTCAGTATGTTTTCTGCTACAGGAAAGTCTTCAGGGCAGATGAGTTTGTGTTCTGAGGTTTCGCGGTAACGTGACAACGCATTTTCTTTTGTCTTATTAACTTCAGGAGAAAAGAAAGATAAGAGAGGCTGGTGAGGAAGTGACTGGTAACATTGCTCTAACATATGTGTTAACAGAACTCACTTGTTTCGCAGACATTCCACAATATTACATATTAATTTCCACAAATAGTATGGAACTAGAAATGGAACTAGAAAACTAGAAGAAGTACAATGAGTCATTCATGAATAAATTTAGCAAATGCAATCACTGGTTAATTTTTTATTGGCCACTTCAGGACATGCTGCTACTTCTTTTGTTTATTATTTTGTATTATTCCTTACACAATACTACCTGATCAACTACATGATGCATGCTGGGTAAGATTTGTGACTCACTCGGTAAGTAAAGAAGACTGAGGATTTGCTTCTCCTCTCTCCCTTGACCTCCACCTTCACGAGTCCTTCATGGGGGCCTCGGTGGATCACTTGACCAATTTCACACACAACGCTGCGAACAAGAAGCAGAAGGTAGAGTTATTTTATTCTTGATCTATAGGTATTTTCTCTGTGGTATGTCTAAAAAAGCGCTCCACAAGAAAGCGGATGAATGGTGCAACCAGTGTGTCCTGATGCAGCAGTCCAGCATTTAACAATAACTCCAACTCGCAGTGTTTCACTATACAATTCAGTGAAGTAGATTTCCGCCTGGGGAGATCTACTGAAGCCTCTGGCTCAAAGTGTTGTGAATGTGTATGCATCACGCTGATGCCAAACCCTGCTGAATAATGGCTGGAGCTCTCTCTCTCTTTCTCTCTCTCTTTCTCACACACACACACACACACACACACACAGTCCTCAGGACTTGAGAGGCTTGTTAGCAGCCAAGCGAACACAAAGCTGGACCACCCTCGGACATAAGCAGTGTAAGTGAGCTTAAAAGCTCAGTGTGGGATCTCGCTAGCACATCCCAGCTCATGGTTAGAGGACAGGTTAGGGCCAGAATTACTGCTTTAGCGTTCAATCTTTTCAGCTGCCACTTTTCTTTCCTCTCAGCCTAAGACTCGAATATTGAATACAGTTCTGAGGGTTCAGGAAAGCATAGATGACGGAGAGGTGAAAAAGTGAGTATGATGAAACTTTAGGAGTTAACCAATGCACTGTAGAGATGAAAAAATACAGGCCCAGCTTTAAATTTGGCCCAGGTGCAATGTCCCTTAGGGAGTTTGATGTTTGATACAGAAGCATTATGATTGTATCTGAAACATCACCTTGTAGAAACTGAGTATTTCTCCTCCTGGTGGATGCAGAGAACCCCTGCTACAGAGATGCTCTTGATATCATCCTTGTGAATGCCCAAGTTAGAACCTTTAATGGTGACCGAGATGCCTCCTTTCAGTGGACCGTAGCGTGGACTTATCTAGAAGGAAATGAGGACAAAGTGGAGCATTAGTATAGTTCAGAAAACGTTCCCACAACTATAATTTTTACACTTAACTACACTGCCCTCCAAAAGTTTGGAAACGCCTGAACAAAATAGGGTTTTTGGGCAATATCAGCATAAATCCTCTTTAGTTAGTGACCATTTTGCATTGATAATAAGGGACAACACAAACTATGAAAACATATTTTATTAAATAAAAAGTTTATGAACATAAACATGAACATAACATAGAAAAATACTCAAATTTT
>CM040983.1:22081873-22112963 GCA_022985145.1 Pangasius djambal | reverse complement strand
CTCTTCCAACATGACTGTGCACCAGTGCACAAAGCAAGGTCCATAAAGACATGGATGACAGAGTCTGGTGTGGAGGAACTTGACTGGCCTGCACAGAGTCCTGACCTGAACCCGATAGAACACCTTTGGGATGAATTAGAGCGGAGACTGAGAGCCAGGCCTTCTCGACCAACATCAGTGTGTGACCTCACCAATGCGCAAATTGAGCAAAGATTGGATTTAAGCTGTAAACTTTGTATACACTCCTGGGTGAAAAAAAATGTGCTAAGCCCAAATTGGCAAATATGAATCTTTTAATGGTCTTAACAACAAATCATTGTTCAGGAAATGAGCAGGAATGAAACAGATGCACTCCTGAGAGCTCCTGTGCCTCCATTCGCTGGTTTCCTTTTGCTGCAGTGAACTGTTTGTTTGGGGAAAAGCTAGAAACAGGGAAATTCACTTCTATAGTCTTCTTGTATGCAAAGGTAAAATCATAATAATGATGAAAATATGTGATGTAAATTCAAACTAACACATGTCTGGGTGTACAAAATTTACAAAAATATCTTCTGGGATGTTTTATTTTCTTAAAAGATTAGTGATTATTTGGTTATCTGCCCCACCTGATGCAGCCCATCAAGGGCCACAAGCCTTAAACATTTAAAGAAATCAAAGAGAAAAGCTTCCCATACTAACTTCCTTTATCTATCGGTTAAATTCTTGCTCATTTCCTGACCAATGATTTACTCCACTTAACTCCACCTCCGCTGCCACTGAGCATGTAACGACACCTATTGCGACTCAGATACTGAAATCTCACTGGTTTTCACTGGCAGTTAGCTACGCTATGTTGGTATTTTTAGTGAATCTAAAATTAAAATGAGATCCACAAATTAAAAAAAAAAAATAGATTACAAATATTATGTTAATTCAACTAATCACAGTGGAAATGTGCTCAATCAATCACTTTAAGATTTTCCAGTACATCGTTTTTTTGTTTTTGTATTTCTGTAGAATGCAGCTAGTTTTGATTTAATGCAGATGGGTTTTTTTTATATAAACCAAAATGTTCATCACCGTATATTCTGAACTGAAGAATATAATTCTGAATTCTTACTCTGTGATTTCACATCGCATGTCTTTAGAGTGCTACCTTGATGTGGAGGTGTAGGAGGAAGTCGGTTAGGGGGAGGCAGGTTGCATCTGACCATCGAGTCCACCATGGTAGCTTTACTATTGGATGAACCGATTGTGCAGTGGATCCTGTCAAAGTCTCTGATGCTGGGCAGCGATGGAATGTTGATTTCAACCTAACATGGGAAAGGTTTAGAAGTTTACCAGACTGTGAACACATTTCAGTCGAACCAATGAGGAGCTCCACTGCAAGAAGTAATGTGTTGAGTGGTTTGGCCTGTAGTGGATGCGAATGCAAATGTGAATACAGAAGCTGTTTAAGAAAGCGAAAATCCAATGGACACGTGTTTCAAGCAGGAGTATGGTGTCAACATGTTGAAATATTCATTCATTCATTCATTCATTCACTCATTCATTCATCTGCAGTAAGTTAGGGTTAGGGTTGTGGTGAATCTCAGGAACGCTGGGTTCATTTCGGGACCTATCTGCATGTTTTTGGACAGTGGGAAGAAAAAAGAGAGCCCCAAAGGAAGCCCACACATACGATATGGGGAGAACATGTGAAACTCTGCATAGACAGTAACCCAAGTTCAACCATACTGAACCATATTGATGACATTTTCAGAGCGCTTATTGGGGCTCAAAATGACATTCAGTGTGAAAAAGAGGAGGACTGTGTGGGATTTAAATGCCATGTGTCTTCATCCAAGCACATCATTGTTAAAAGTAAATCCCACCCTCTATCAAAAGGCCAGTAAATAAATGGTTAACTCCATTGCACATTTATTATTTACTGTGTGGCTGCAGCAGCTCATTAATCAGTTTCTGAAGATACTCATACTAAGTTAGATGAGTCTAACACTGATTGGTTGCACAAATTATGTGCAAAGGACGAGTGCAGTAGATACTGCTTCATTTTACCACAGACAAGCCAGAAATTACATTTCAGCCATTGCTCAAATGGGGATTCTCTGCCTGATTCAACAAAAGCACTTGAAATGAAGACTTATCTACATGGAAATAAGTTCTAAAAAAAAAAAAACAGCTTGCTTTCTACAAGGAACAGAAAAAATGCTGATAAATGTATCTGCTAATACACATAATAAAGGTTACTAGAATGTAGGAGTACATGTACTGGAAGTTATAGAAATAAATGTAAATTATGCTCCATCCAGGCTTATTTCCATTTAACGAAACTGCAACCATATAAAAATGATAAAATCTTTGTGAGTGGCCTCAATAATAAGTACTGAGTAAACACAATACTTATTGTTCTGCTAACTCAGATTAGAAACATGCATTAGCAATCATTCTGCACACTTACCATATGGTTTTATTGTGCAGTCACAGTGGATCAGCACGCTCAGCTTTTATAATGATTGTTTGAGAAAGGAAGTTTAAAAATAAGTGTGGTAATTACGTCTCTGACACCTGCACAGTTACCTGCTGGGATCTCTTGCAGCTGAGGTTGGGGGGGTGGAAGGAAACTATTTTAACACACTGCTGTCTGGGGCTCCACAGCCATCCATTCTTCTCTTCAGCTCGACTGCACTCTGACCTCCTGGTGCACCTACAGCACGGGGACAGAACGTAAAGATCTCAATCTATAAGTCGCCATGGAAATTTGAGCGATATACAGTCACTAGGCTCTGTATGTGACTGCCTATGCTTTTCACTGAGCTTTATATACTCGTATTATTATTATTATTATTCAGTATTCACTAATAGGTAAATTACTATTCATTCAAAAGGTAAGATAACATGGTGACTGAAGTATACACCTTAGCTGTCTACATTATCTCCTCTCATTTTCAGCTTTATATTTCCGCAGATAAGAAGCTAAGAATGGGAGGAGATAATGTATTAAGGCAATAAAAGATGCACATATCACCATGCCAATATGCATAAGATTTTAGCTTTGGACACGGCGTGTTGTTTTCGCTACAGCCTGCAGTGGGAATTTATTGCTGCAAACGCCGAAGGTTCCAGTGAGAAGTGAGTCCTCGGTGAATGACAGCATACATCTATCATAAAAATAATACACTTTCACTTTGCTCCAATTGATTGTTTCACTCTGGCCCTACTCATCCGCCACGTTTAAGAATATGTTACTTATTAAAAAATAGATACGGTTTTACTGAACATTTATCATAGCAGTATATTTACATAAATATAACATTTTTATTCATGTGTTCTTTTTTTTATCCAAAATGACTTGGACACAAAGCAACCTGTCTGAGCAGTGAAGGGATTCGATTAAGGGTCATGATCAAGGCCCCAGCAATGTCTCTCTGACAGTCCTGGGATTTGAACACATAACCTTCGGGTTACTAAGACTAAGCGTGAACCACTGAGCCACCGATGCGTGCCTATTATTACAAAACAGGCTTTTAACATTCAGTCATCTTTCTCTTTTCATCAGAACATACGGTATAGAGTATTAAAAATGCCCGGTATGATATGATCTTTAGATTTAAGTCTTGCTCTAAGATCAGATCATTGCTCTAAGATCACCCCTGACACGTATCCGCGTTTATCCACCTGGCTGTTTTGCCAATTTAGGTTTGGGCAGCATAAAGGTCTTTGCATTAGACATGACATTTAATCATGAACAGAGATGATCAATAATCTTCACCTGCCCTCCAGGACACACCAGCCACAGTATGGGTCTTTCTGGGCCACGCAGGACTTGCAGTCAGTCTTCTGGTGGCACGACTGCACTGGCACCTTAGTGATCTATATACCCAGTAAGAAACAGTGAGAAAAACGGACTTATTTTAAGCTAAGCCTCTTTGTTTTGATATCATTATAAAACAGTACCTGCCACATTAGTAGGCAGCGAACATAAAAAAAAAAAAAAAAGAAAAGACATTAGAGCACATTTCTGCAACATCAAACATTACCCACGGGCAAAGAAATGAACTCCTTCACAAACACAAACAGACTTAATGCCTTGATAAATGACTTCAGTGCGGGCACCTTCTTCTCCGTAGTGATGTATATGTGACTCTGGGTCTTGTCAAAGAAAAGATTCTTATTCACGTGTTCACCCATGGTGTCCCCAGGTACCCTGTTGTACACCTCTGGTTTGCTTGACAAATGAACCTGCGTGGGTGAAGAACAATAGACATGGAGCAGGTCGCAATTATACAGTGCAGCATGGGACAAGAGAAATCTGTCAACCTGCAGCCAAAACCCACACAGAGCGTCTCATGTATTTGAGACATACCTGACACAATGTCATCCCTAAACGAATGGTCTACGAGCCGGTTAATGACCAGAAACTCCAGGATCCTGCTCAAAAACGCCAAAAATAGCCTCCTGTACTTCTCATTCTGAGCCGTGCTATCAGTACGGCTGGGCTGAGTGAAAGCAAGACGCCACGTTTTTCAATATAGACTTCTCCCTCCTGTTTAATCTGACAGAGTTCCAACACTAATGAAGAATCCATGTAGGAGGCTTCTCTACATTACCGAAAGTAGCGGCTGAATGTGACGACTGACTCATGATCTAAAAACAATTCTCCTCTGTCATAGACACACAGTCTGTGTGTCTCAGGGAAGGGGACATGCAATGTAAGTCAATATCTTTTTATCCAAGACAACCGGAAGGTGCCTCATATGCACCATTTCATATTTCTGGCATTGCACAATTATTGGATAATATGTCCTGTTCCATAAAAGCAGATCGTTTTGGCAGATAATTATTTCAACTTCTAAAAATTTCTGCAGTATAAAAAAAAAAAAGGAGTCCTCGGTTTGTATCCAGCCCTACAATTTTTTTTTCATTACACAAGAAAAACTTCCTAAATTCCTCTTATATCTGGCATCTGTGAATGCCTGAAACACTGTTGTCACTTTATTTCCATTTTTACTTCTTATATAACCAGTTAACCTCCACTCGTATGCAAACCCACACCGTGCATTCTAGCCAAGCTACAACTTCACGAGCACCATCGCTTCTAACTTTTTTTTTTTTTTTTTGCTTCAGCTCTGTAACACCTACCTTCAGTACCTCTCCCATGGTGTTCCCTACAAAGGCAATAGTATGGTCATTTTCCACAGCAATGGCCACAGCAGTCAGATGACCTCGAGCCTGTTTGGTGAAGAATGGCTCTGACTGCAGGGCAAACTCTGGCCTGCTGGCCAGCGGAGAGCGGAGGAACTCTGCTCCACACCTGTTTTGGTCCACGATTTCCTTCTACAATGGAGCAAAATTCAAAGGATAAGTTTAAAAGAAACCTCAGGTTATATCTTTACTAGATGAATAATTCAATATTCATATCTGCATCTGTATTTGGATTTAATCCCAAAGTCAGCATTGCCTAAAACATAAGTTTTTTTCTTTGAATTAAATATGAAGCCTACTATTATTGTAGGAAAAAAAAAAAAAAAACACCGGAAGAAAACCAAGAGACAGAAATGCCAGCACTGTCAGCATGGTCTGTGAATTCTCGCTCTGACAGTTGCTCAACCTCAGCTCCATCACTCAAGAGATGTGCGTAGGACTGTTTTTAATCCTGCTCTCTGGGATATTATTTTTGTTTGGACCCACACACAATATTTTCGAATGAATTTCGCTACTTCTATTTTTGAAAAAAATAAATAAATAAAAATTAGCAATTACCTAAACCCCTGTGACTCGGACCAGGCAGTTACTAAGGACTGCTGCACATGCATGTTAATGAACGTAGTCTTTATTTGAGCTTCATATCTGAAAACCTTGCTTGCTCTCTCATGAAACCTCCCACTCGTGACCTTTTTGGTGCCTTCTGCAGGATTCCAGTCCTGACGCACACCTCTACTCTAAACCAGATGCCCTGTGAAACTTTCTGGCAATCTTTCTAAAAAAAATTTGTATTTGTATCCGCTTAGAACACATGAACTATTTAATTTTTATTACATAGCTATGACCTTATTGTAAATCATTTTTCTATAGCACAAATTCCCAGCAGAGCTAAGTCCCAATATAATAAACCAACTGATTCTAATGTTCATATGATCACTATGGACTAGCATTTATAAAGCCATTCAAGATTGGGTTGAAACTAAACTCTGCAGGGTGAGAACGCTGTCCTGTGCGCTAATCCGATCCATTGTCCAAGTGATCACTGCGGTACTTACACTATGTCGATGGGCACATGGATTGCCTGTACTGGATATGTAAGGGCTGTACACAGCTGGTCTTCCTCCAATCTTTCCGTAGTCGGTGTAGCAGGCACTGAGGATGTCCTCCACCCTTTCGTTAATGCGCTTTAACGGATACATGCAAAGAGCCGAGTCTGTTGCGTTCTCACCATCTGGAGTGGCCACTATAAACAGCACTTTATCCCAGACCGTAATGGTTCCGTATGAACCGGAATCCAGCATGGCGCGAGCTAGCTCCTTTCCTGGCTCGGTCACGTATGCAGCCTGGACTTTATTATAGTGGACGCCATTTGCACTGCAGTTTAGCTGCAGCTCGGTGTAGGAGTAATAACCTTCGTCTTTCTCGCACAGACGGGACACGAACGTGAAGTTCTTGTTGTCAGTCCCACCTTGAGTGCGTGAGAAGAGGAAATACACAAAGCCGGAGTCTTTAAAGACAAAGCGGAATTGGTGCTGGTACTTGGGTGCAAAGGGTATGGCCTGGACCGCAGAGGCCTCGACGATGCTCTCGAACACAACCCACTCCTTGTAGTTCTCCAAGATGCGTGTGGTGATGAGCTTTGGGTTGTCCTCCTGGCTGCCGTAGCCCTTCCCAACCAGAAAGACGTTGAATGGCTTTTTCTCCGGGTCGTCTTTGAACTGGAAGGTGGCCATGATACCGACGACCGAAACGCTGTCCTCAATGCTGGCAGCGTATGTCCTCTCTCCTTTACTGTCGCTGTAGTAGATCTGTTGATTCACGTTGCTGAGGTTCAGCAGGGAGCAGATTCCTCTGTACACGCTCCCACACGCTATCAGAGATCCGTTCGCAGAGTGCACCAGAAGGAGCTTATTGACATTGTTCGTGTCTTTAAGGTCCGCAGACATGCATGTGGAGGTGGACACGGGGGGTGTGCAGCTGCGGGCATCTTTCTTAGGCCCCGTCTCTGCTTTAGCTTCCAGCTTGAGGAAAGCGTCGAGCTGGTAAATGGCATTGACTGCACCCAGGTAAACTCGGCCCGTTGCAGGGTCCTGCACTACATTGTTGATGTGCGTGTGTGTGGGAAACTCCAAAACTTTCCCCTCACTGGAAAAGGAGGAGACACACACCAAGAGCAGGACCATCTGCACCCAATCTCCCATCTCTGCAAAAACACACAAATGAAATAAGCGTTTTTAGGAGAGAAACAGAGCACAGACAGCTTCATGGAAGGACAGCCACGTTTCTAAGAGCAAACCAGCTTTCATTCAGTTTAAGCAGCACAACTCCTGGATTTAAAATGCCCCATTTGAGCTACAAGTTGAGATAAGAGATCCAAAAGGGTTATTTAGAATATTAAGATATATTAAGAATATTAAGATATTTATCTAGATAGCCTATATGAGTTGAACATAAAATGATAGTCTACAGCCACTATCCCCACTCTCTCTCTCTCGCTCCTCTCTCTCTCTCGCTCTCAGAGGACATTAATCTTAGTTTGGTCACAGCTGCTCAAGCACAGTCAATCATCTGTTGCTTATCTCATTACAAATAAATGACAACAAGACAATTCTCACAGAGACACTCAAACACCACAAACCCACACACCAATGAGAGGACACACATACTGCGGCACCCACAAAACCTGTTTACTTTCACACACACACACGCACACACACACACACACTGCGGCACCCACAAAACCTGCTTACTTTCACACACACACACGCATGTTCATCCTCTTAAGAAATCCACAGGTGCTGCAGTCAGTGCAGCGTTAGTGGTGCCTTTGTTTTTCATTCCAGTCCCACAATTAAACCTACAGGCACACGTGTCAAACTGAAAATCCTGATGAAGCTCCCACATGGCTGAACATGGACGGATGTTTTGTTACGTTAACCTGTCTTTCCCTGCAGCTCCGATCACGTGCACAGCTCATTATCCATTCACCCCTAGGGCTCTGTTAATTTCAGCCACACACTCATTTCCATAAAAAGCTCCTGTCCCTCTATTGCCCCACTTTATTCGGTGATTTTTTTTCTCTCCCCTTCTGAGAATGAAGCTCATTTATTTCAAATTCCATTTCTCCAGGTAAACGTGCCTGCCCTTTTTAATTCATACCCTTAAACAATTTGAAACAATGCATTAGTGTGTGATCGGAGAGCAATATTAACAGCAATATAAACTACTACATGCAGTTTGTCCTCTCTGTAGCAGTAAAATACCACGTTTCGTGTTTTTTTTTTTTTTTCGGCCGATGTATCCACCACTATGTACAGCATTTTAATTCAGTTCATGTCATCTCTATAGGTCTGGTGATCACAAAAGTCTGACATCCTTTTTAATACACAACGAAGCAACAGATAATGTTTTCTTGCTGTCTTTCAGTCAAGTCCGTATTATGTGTAGTCACAAATCAGAAAAGAAAGGTATTATTCCAGCTCATACCTATAATCACACTTTATACCCACTGTGTCACGAAAAGCTAAAGAAAGACAAGACAAGAATTGCCTGGGTCAGGGTTACTTACAGTGACGCACAGGGATGTCGGCCTGGGATAAAGAATGTATTAATTAGGCCTACACATGAATCTATGAACATCAGGGTGTTTGAATTGAGCTTGATTTAAAACCATGACAACCAGCTCCTGGACACAAAGGAAGTGGATTTGGAATGTACAGATGGATCACTGACGGATATTTCATTTAAGAATCACACACGTTCCGTCTGTTATCTGAGTACCTTGACACTTCTTTTGGGTTGCTAATGCTACGTAAAGTGGCACATGGCCATTACTCTGTCAGTTCTCTCAGACACACAGACAGAATGAGGAAAATGCAGCAGCCCATTCCAACGAGCTAAATAACAAAATGTAATCAATGACCGGAAGCTAATTGGTTGAGGGCTTGAATTGAGTGGCTAAGTGTGCAATGAAGATGAGCCGTACTGAAATTAAGCTGCAGTGAATGAAACTGTAGTCATCAGCTCGGTACTGATTTGCCAAAATTTCCTAATTTCCATAAATGATTTTTTTTTTTTAAAGACCGCGCAAATGAACTGAAGTGAAGCAAAACTGAAGCAAGTTTATGTGCTGAAAAGTGTGTTCTCCCCACTTACGATACAACATTTCTTTGTTATGAAGTCTGATAAAAAAAAACAAAAAGTCTCTTTGTTAAATCATGTACCACAGAAGTTTCCCCTGTCTGAAACTTCAGGGAGAGAGTGAGTGCGCCTTGTGATTAGAGCGACAGAAATTCATCTCCGCTCTGCTACTGTACTGAGGGTACTTCAAAGAATAATTTGCTTATTCATGCGGAGCACTCACTTCGCTCAACAAAATATGCCGCTATACAAATTTCTCTCAGATGTCGAGCTGGGGGGTCACCGAACGCTACGAAGAATGAAAATCCTAAACGTTTCTCGTTTTTTTTTTCTTGCATGGTGATGCCCCCCGAAAGCTTTTCCACTCTTTCCATCACTCCTCTACACTCCTAATATCAGGGGCTGGAGCTTCGTGCCATCAAAAGGGAAAGCAGCAACTCGATGACATGACGGAACAAGTGTCACGCTAGAGCTTTCCGCTTTCCGACTAAGCCGTGTCAGTCGCATTTCTCATTTCTCAACTAGGGGTCTGGTACTGCGGCAGGCGTGTGACACTGTGATGGAAAAATTAGTGGTGTAACACACGTGGAAGTATTTGGAGAAACTGGTATAGTACATGTCATTGAGAAACATCCTTTTTAGTAGGCTGGGTAAAAGCAAAATACGTAAAAGTACAATTTTAGCTAAAACCAATGGGCCTAATTTATCGTCTTTTCGTAAAATTGTGTGAAAATTCTGTCAGATTTACAAAGGTTTCTGTAACACTGATTTACTTTGCACTCACGGGTTTATGTTGATGAATGTCAATCACCAGTAAAGCGTAAAGAGCAAAGCGCGTGCCTGCCACAGCTCATTTGCATTTAGTGACGCCCACAATGCTCCATTAAAGGTAGGGCTCACAGAGAACTGAAGGTGCGAATTGACGACAAAAGTGAATTTCTCAGAGGCGGAAGCAGAAGTTATTTCGACTCATGTCTACACTAATAAAAACAAGTAGAACTCGACACCAACTTTGTCACCAACGAGTCTAGTCTTCTTTGTCATGCCTGAAATAGCTTTAAAATATACTTCAAACAGGAAGAGAAGCTATTGAAGAAAAATTATGTCAGACATTTGACCTTGCTGTGACCTTGAACTTGTCTGGATTAATTCCAAAATCTAATCAGTTTATCTGCTGGGTACGATGATAATTCCACATAAATCCTACAAACATTCAATCACTCGTTCTTGAGCTATCGCGCTAACGAGAACCTTGGATGGGCAGCCAGACAACCTGAAAATATAATGCATCCGTCTAGTGGTGGAGGCAAAAAAATACATATATAGCAGCAGACCAGCACTTGAAAAGCCTGGAGACAATAAAAAAAAAGAAAGAAGATAAATTAGGTATGAATTACATGAGCTGTGACATGAAAACTGAGAAAAAAGATATCTACACTGTATCCATGCGAAACTGCTATGTTTAATTGTTTTAAGTGTTTCAGCGACTGTTGGCCAGAAGTCTCTCACTCTCTCACTCACCCTCTCCGATGCCGTGTTGGAAAAACAGGATGGCATGTGGCGAAAGGAAGCCTGAAGTATTCAGTAAGAACCCAATGTTGGGACACGGCACACTAGAGAGTATACAGCACTTTGCAGATTGGGACATACCAGATCAGTCACTTATCATTCACTTAGTTCTGGCTCTACAGTACTGCACAGCTGAGCCATTGCAGCCCCTCAGCTTCCCTCACATACAGTAGCAATTCTTTTCTCTTAATACAACGATCAGTCTTATTTGTCTTAATTTAGTGATTTGTGTTGGCTTGCTTTATTTAATTATTAACATATTTCCCACGTTTAATATTTCATTAATTAATGCCATTAAAATGAAACGACTAGGTTTTACTGACGTTTCATTACCTATGTGGGTGTAACTGAAATAAATTCAACAAAGCTTTTTAAACTTTACAGTGTAATCCATATACAAAAATTGCAAAAACTCTGTTCTACAGTTTGAAGCCGATCAGTTGAGATTTATATTAGTGAGTCTCCTTATATGTAAATTTTCATAATCTCAGCAGCTCCCGTAGGTTACAAACAGGATTTTCATGAATACCAAATTTCTTGTGTAAATGCCCCTGTGACCGATTTATGAATCCATTCCTTCATATTCAGCTTGCGTAATGAGGCCCAATGTGTCACACTTTCCATGACATTCTATAAAACTAAAAATGAAGAGAAGGCATGGATTAATTGTTGAATGTAATGTCATCGAGCAAATCAGAGCTCTAGCTAATGTAGTTTACAATTTGGCACGGATAAAAAAAAGGCCTTTGATTTAGGCAGTAATTGATTTGAAATCAGAATTGAGAAATTGGTCGAAGGGGTTAAGCTGACAAAAGAAAAATTGAATTTAAATTTTGATTTAAATATAGGATCAGAGGATTAAATTGAAATGAACACTGCTGCAAAATGATGGAGATAATGAAACAAGCTACTAGCTAATGAGCCAGGCACATCTGTACTGATGCTGCCAGAAAGCTCATGCTGTTAAATTATAATTGTTCGGTAGAACAGGAGGCCTTGCTCGAGGAGAAAGATGAAACACCGACAGAGAGAGAGAGAGAGAGAGACGGAGAGATGAAAATAAAGGAAAGAAAATGTGTGCTGTCTGCTACTATTAGCAAGATTCAACATCAATGAAAGATCAGGAGTGATTAACATTTGTTAAGAGAAAGAGAAACCAATGATAGAATTATTAGTATATGCTTTTGTTCTTAAGAAATGATCTTTTTTTAACTGCTTTTCCAGGAAGAAACGTTTGTAGAACACTGAAATATCAGTGCAGACATCAGCACCTTAACTCCACCAACCATAACTACATATCACCAGTCTGAACTGCATGTCTACACATACGCCCATCTCTAGAGCTTGACCAAACTGCTTTATAAAGAAAAATCTCTTCAAGCCAAGCTCCACCGGGGCTCCACATAAGCCTGTCCCAAGTGGAAGGCCTCAGAAGGTAAGGCGGAGTTAGATCATGCGTAGTAATATATGTGTGTGGGCATGTGTGAGGACTTAAATGTGCCTCCGGAGGCCAGAGAGCAGTCTGATCGGTTACGTATCTCTCAGCAAGAAGAGGCAGATCAGGACTTGCCCTGTGGTTGACTCGTATGAAAAAGTCCAGACCTATCAGCATTGTGGAGGCAAACTAGCACATGCTCAGTGTAGCATTCAGAGTCTCTGACAGCGGTGTGTGTGGAGCCAGGTCTGAGGCATTACAATGGAAATGAGTTCACAGGACCCTGACTCTGTCAGCTTCAAGGTAGAGATACAAACAGCAAACTCAAACTTGCGCCCACTGAGAATTCAGCTGAGCCGGTGCCCTGCAGAGAAGCCTCGATGATGCTAAAACCGCCTGGCAAATTTGTAAAACAGATAATGGTTAACATAGAGCAGGATATCATTTCATATTCATGGACCCACTGTGTGCAAGCATAATGGATGCTTTTTCCACTGGCCACTAACGCATTTAGATGCTGCTTTCAACCTTGTAGATTGCCATCTTCCTAATAACAGCTGAGGACTTCATATTACACTGTCAAACACATACACACACACACACACACACTCTCACACAAGAGAGCTATTAAATTATGTTTAGTCTTAAACCACTGGCCGTGGGGTGAAGGAGAAGGGGGATCATTTGCCAAGTGCCAATTTCACTATCTGATTGATTATCTCTATCAGTCATGTTTTGGTAGTCGGCTAATGGTTGATAAAAAAGTGGACGTGCAAGATGACAGAGAGGGTGAACAGCACACAAGGACAGGGTAGCAGCGACAACTACTTAGTGGATGCTCTAAAGATAATGAGCACCTTGTTATTTGTAGACAATGAAAAGCAGGAATTAAACTCGTTGTGCCCGAGCAGGCTCCCTTTGCTGACAGGGAGGGTCGGGGGGAATGGTTTCAGAGATAGTTTGGAAAAGCTTGTGAGACAACAGCAATCCAATTTCCATATGAACAATTACCCCACTGTCGGGACTGGCACTTCATTTATTTCAATTTGACTGAGTGAGGCAGAGGGGGGGAGCAGCTCACCAAGGCAACAGGGCCAGCATCAAGCCAGCTGCTACCCATGCACACTTTCCCTAGAGAGGCCACTCATGCAAGCACTCTCCCTCTACAAAGAATACATGCACAAGCATCTCAGTTGCATCTTCTCTTCTTCTCGGTGCACTAACATGGGCAAGTTTGCATCGGGAGGCGAGGTGTGTAATGATGTGTGGGTGCTCAGGGACGCATGTATATCCATCACCACTTTGTCGGGGCACAACTCTGTGTGTGTTCTCTGCCAGGCTCATCACTTCTACCTTCTACCACCACTTCTGCCTATCTCATGGCAGAGTATATTCATTACTGCTGGATTTGCTGACCCATTTGTCTGTTTATAGCCCATCCACTCTTTCCATATTCGCACCCCACTGGAACAGCTGTGAAGTGAAGCAGAACACACATGCATGTAGGAAAAACCCACAAGCACAGCCCTGCGTGCTTAAATAATCTTCTGAGCATGCTGATCCTCTACATTCTGGATGAGCTTGCTCTTGACAGGCACTCTGAGTGTGCGCTTCTGCATTATTTTTGTTCATGTGTGTGTGGCATGTGCAATCTAGGGCTACATCTGGCCCAGGAATAGCCTGATTAAACACCGGGACCACACAGGATGCAAAATTTCTCCCCCTCTCTCCTCTGCTTCCACCCTTTCCTCTCCGGCACTCCTTAACACTTCCTCATGCTCTCCATACAATTAAGAAGTCATGGAAGAAATCTATTACACACCTTACTGGCTTTAATGATTGCACTTGGCGCTCATGAGAACCAATGAGCCATGCAGCGAGGGGTAATACAGTACCATTTTACTGCTTTGTCACCACAGATTCAAGGGGAATACTGATCCACTTCTGATGAAATGTTGCTTTCAAAAGCCTGCACTTATCTTCAGTCTTGCGGTCCTGCCTTCTGGGGCTGAGAACAATACTTATGTGAGCACTCTGCTGCTTAAAAGCCTAACGATTAGAATCTCTTATTCTTTTTGCTGACTGACAAATGTAAGGTTTATATCCCTGTCCAAATTTTTAAAAAAAATCACATCTTTATTTAGGCACAGAAAAGTAGACAAGGGGGTCACAGAGTAGTTCTTTGGTTATACTTGCTTTTAAATGTGCGTATGCAAGATGGCTGCCATGTGTATCCGGCATTCATTTGGCACATTGATTACGCTCATCTAAAAAAGAATGAATGCAAAGTGTGTATGCTGGAGTACCAAAATTGAGAACAGGATCAGTATGTGAAGAAACATGATTGTGTTTCTCACTTCATACCATCTATGTCAGCAGCACTTTTCTGCCATTTCCTCAAGATACACACCATCGTAACCTCTTCAACCTTCTCCATCTGAATGGTTTGACATATTTGCAAAATCAGAGAAAGCATTCCGACGCTGGCCAAAGAAGTGGCTAAAGAAGTGTATTCCGATGTAGGTTTCGGCTAACATTTGCCCCCTAGTGGACAAAGTTTTTAATCATCCAGACGTATAAAAGGTACGCAGGAGAGTATGTGAACAATGCTACTTGCATAGCATTTGTGTAATCATGCATCAAGTATGAGCCTGGGCTTACACTGAATAGTTTGCTGCCACAACTGTACAAATAATACAGGAGTAATGCTCAGGAATGGACAAAGCTGAGGAAGACGGAGTACAAGCACGGGGTTGATAGAACGGTGAGTAACTGCTAGGACAAAGGCAGCTCTTGGGTGATGAAAATTTCATCCGCGACAGGGTTAGTGTTTCTTCTACAGAAACATGCCTACAACAATATACTTAGCATTTCCATCTGATTCAAAAAGGCTATCAAAGTCTTAACTGTGTTGGGATTAAGCCACATGTCTGTCTTGCCACATCTATCACGCTTCAGTGTGTCCAGCGGCCCAGAGTCCCAGAGCTAACAGCCGTTTGTGTAATAGCTAAACAAACACCATTATCCGGGTGTGATGGAGCCAGAGGAGCAGCTCTGACTCCGAGACTCGGCTAATTCCTGCAGCCCCCATCTAAGCTAATGAGGGCTTTATCCAGTTGAGATAAAGAGAGAAGGAGACAGACAGAGGAAGAGGGAGAACGGGCAGAGCAAAGCAACAGTGCCTCAGGAACGAGGAAAGAAGCTCAACACACACACACACACACACACATATCCCTCTACAGTCTGTTAAGAGGGACTGAAAACTAATGAGGCAAGCAAAAACATTGTTGTCTGGCTAAGATATTCGCGCAGTGTGGCAGGTGGTTCTTTCGAAGTAACATGCATTCAGATACACTCATCTTCTCTCTCTCTCTCTCTCTCTCTCTTTCTCTCTCTCTCTTTCTCTCGCTCTCTCTCTCTCTTTCTCTCGCTCTCTCGTTAAAGCAGTGTACAGAGGAGAGACACTCATTGAGAGAGGACTAGCGGGTGATTAGGTCCACTGAGACAGCGCTGACCTTTTTCCTCAAGATCAACATGCATACGTCTGCTATTTTTTATGTCAGTGCAGAAGCCAGCCATCGTTTGAACACCACCCTCCATGAAATGTCACAGTTGTAAATGAGCAGAAAGTCATCAGCCATTCTGCACAGGCCCGTGACTGTCCCTCGCCTGCATGGCGGAATGCCGGCAGGAGGGTAATTTCTCTGCCCTCAGCACTTCTCCACTCATGGGCCATGCTCTACAATAACAAAAGCGCCTTCCGCAACAAAGGGGTCAGACTCGCCAAAGTTTGTTGTGCTTCTGCAACATCAGTGATATTGCAGCGTTTTCTCTTATGCTGCAATCATTGCTGTGTCACACCTTTCGTTTAGGCCAGCAATTTGTAGAAGTACATTTATCTTCAGTGCACCTGCTCCATACTTTTCTGCTGGAAAGCAGGAATTAGAGTGCGACCACATGGTCCAGGGTGATAATCTATTCAACAAAAAATGCTTCACAATCCAAATTTCACAAATCGTACAAGACACAAGTGTAATTGGAGTGACATTTGATCCTCAACTTTATTTTTTTGTGGAGTCAGTGCTCTGGTGCAAGGCTTGTACTCTCCACTCTTTTTTTCACTATCCTCCTCTCCAGCCCCCTTTCTCTCAGCAGACCGACCGCCCGATACAGGTGTCTGACATGCAGACAGGTAGATTAATTAAGTTTGAAATCTGCAAGGTGAAAACTGAGCGGTCACTCAAGCTGACAGAACTCTGGAACCAGATGTTCTTCGAAGCTAAAGCCCGGATGCTGCTTATACACTACTCCTACACCTTATTACTCTCTCGTCCAGCAGCACACTGTTACTACGAACCCCGATTCATTAAATGGTTTTATATAAGATGGAGTGCCAGGCTTCATGCTGCTGTTGGTATTGTTGTCATGTACAGACTGTAATCCTTAAAAAATGGACCATGGTATTAGCGAAACATTGAAAGCTGGGAGGTATTTTCTATCACCTCAGGACATCTACTTGTCTGGTTGGACTCAAGGCTTAGGCCATTATCAGCAGCTCTTACTAGCCACCTGCTTGCATGACATATGGCAAAGTGGCAGCCAGAGAGCGAGGGGAAATTAGCCTTCTGATAAAATCAGAAAACGACTGTTGCCCATCTACATGCACCAGATGTAATTCTGAAGTTAAATATGTAGAGGTGTAGATGGTGGATAGTAAGACACATATCACACATACATGCACATATATGCCATCTCCCTCGGTGGCTGTGCTTTCATGCCTTGTGTACAAGGTGACATTTTGTCACGGTTTAGACAGGCATGGATGACATCAAAGCCAGGCTTTTGTTGGCACCATTCTGCTACCATCTCTCGCCCACTGCCATTCCTCACAGCCCGGCTCAGATAGCGGAACAGGCTGCCAGTCCCTCTCTCATTCCAAAATCTTTATCTCGGCAGCCTTCTGTTGATAATTACACCCGCTCCCGGCAGGTTCGACTGGGCTGTGGTGCACACATCGGCCCCGATTTAACACTTGCACCATCAGTACTGAGATCCAAGGTCAGGCTCTGTCCAATTCCATTTTCTGACTCCATTGCACTGCTGCTTTAGAAGCAGGCAGGTGCTGAACCCAATGCAATACCTGCTTTATATACACAAGTGCACACACACACAAACCCACATGTGCACTTTCGATTCTAGACGGCAGGCCTGAATGGAAATCCTAGGACTCTAAATTCTTCTTGGAATTGAGTCTTGTGCTTCAGCTATCGGCATCCTGCTCTCTTGGTCTGTCCATTTGGTATCCATCTTGGCAATGCTTCCAAATCTCCTATCTGCTTAAATAGGTAGAGACCCATATACCTGAAACTGATGGACAAGATGACACAGTCTGAAAATGGCACAACGGCATAGATAATATGTGGTCTTACACATGAAAAATCATATTTGTGTTGCAGTCTGGGAAAAGCTGGACAACAGCCAAATATGATCAGACCTCGGGTTTTGACCTGCTAATAATATACTTGGACTTCTCTATTTTAAGAAAATAAATGGAAATGATTTTATTTAGACTACTTTCTAACTTTGCCTTGGCTGCCTGACAGCAAAGATTGTTGGGAAAGGAGCCAGTTTAACAAACACAGCGGTTAATGCAGTCAATCTGCCTAAAAATGTCTAAAACCTTACTAGTGGTTCTTTTCTCACGATATGATCAAGTTGTTGGATAATTACATGCTATACCAATACGGACATAAGCCTCAATCAGTTCGTAATCATGTAGCAGACACAGAGAGGACAGATTTATGAAATGATGAATGACCTAATAGAAAAACGTTAATAACTGAAAAAGATTTAGTCAAGAAATATATATATATAGTGGTGTCTGGTGTTGATATTAGAAAGGAGAGCTAAAATCTATCAATAGCTTGACATTATATTCTGAGGTCTCACTAATAATAATAATAATAATAATAATAATAATAATAATAAAAGATGTAAATAGTTAATGTTAATAAAATTGTTAAATGTAAATAATGTAAATAATATTGAGGTAAATTGCCACACACACACACACACATACACAGTATTTCAAGCCTGTATTGCTCAACTGGGTTCATTCTACATTTCCTCAAACACGGTCAATAGAAAAAGATGAAACCCTTTTGTCCAAACCAAAAAAAACCCCACTAAATCTCATGTGATTTGCAATTTGATTAGACAATGTGTGCTCAATCTATCAATTTTTAGTTTCCCCTCCAAATGCATTTTAGGGGAAAAATGATGATAGCGTAAATAATCCCCCTGGTTCATTACACCCGCGACTGAGTGCGTAATGAAACTGCTGATGATGTATTACGGAAACATCACTGAAAGGTGCTAAAAAAAATTATAGCCCATATTAAGCTCATATGTAGGGGGTGTGTCACTCTGTATAATCACGTGGCAAGACTGTCACTGATTGGCTGCATGAATCTACAGCGCTGGGCTCGTTAGACTTAGCCCTTGATATCACTTTTTTATGTGTTTTTATTAGGACCGCTGGTGGTGCTGTTATACTCAGTTTGAACTTTTTTTTAACTAACCATTTTAAAACATTTGGTAATTGCAGATTAAACGATGTGGATGCCAAAAATGGAACCTAATATTGAATTTTTTTGACTCTTTGAAAGACGGAGATTTTTTAAAAAATTTGGCAGTAAGCTTGTTTTTAAGTGGATCAGATTATAAATGAGGTAGGCAGGGCATCTTTCAGTTGTACTGTCAGTGTGAGAATCTGATAAGCCAGGCATTTTCTGCTAATGTCTTAACCAACCAGGTGATTGACTCTTTTTACTCAGGGGCGGGATTTACAATCACCACATTCACTGTTATGCGCTGCCCCATTCATATTTTAACAATGGACACCCTGAAGGCAGTGATCAGGGTAGAGAATCCTCAGAGAAAGAGAAAGAAAGAACGAACTTGGACTGTGAGTGACTGTGAGTGATCCACCATCAACACTTTACCCGAAACATCAGTGCTGCAGTGAGTTCAAGGAGTCTACAAATGAGAGTCTATGCTAATGTAATTTCACTGCACATCACCCTCCTCATTCTGCACATGACCGATTAATACCCAAAGCCTTCTTTACCCCATCATCAATTAGCATACGCTAGATGTTATTACAAGATGAATGTGTTTCCTATCAGGACGTAATTGCTGCTAGATTCCACAGAGAACATCTCCAAGTCCTGCATTGCCAGAGTTTAAAGAATAAAGCTGAGAAATAATTTAGCAACTGCTGTAGGTGTTTGGTTGTGTGTTTGCATGCAGGCCTTAACATGGGGCGAGCATATGTGGGGCACTTCTCAGACTTTAACTGTATATTGATTGTTGGGATTGGGACTTTCTAGGTTTCTAGTTAGAACCTCGAGTATGGTGGTCTAATTAACTGTAATGATATCCAAGGGAAAGTTTGAAGAACCTGACAGTTGCAAGACAGTTGCTGTGTGCATACAGGAATACACACAGAGAGAGAAGCATGCAGACACATTTTACACATCACTGGCACTATTTCTATGTCCTGTCTTTCGGCCGAGTGAACTGAGATGTACAGCCTGTAATTGGAGTAATAGAGAGATTTCCTCTCGCAGTTCTGATTTATTTAAGGCTTAATGCAGGGACCTGGGAGGGATTTAGTAGAAGCAAGGGCGAGGGCTTGTCTTAGGTATGAAACTTTAACGTGTGTGGAGGGGAAACAAGAAAGATGCTTCGGCAGGGGCTTAGCGTTAACTGCTGGGGGAACATCGCTTCTCAGATAAGCATTCAGCTTCCGAAAGATCAGATTGCATCCAGATTGTACACTCGCACTTTGTAAATCCTCTTCTGTGCCTTACACGTGCACCCTTCGCAAAATGCAATATGTAACATGAAGGATCTTTACAGGTGATTAATTCCCTAATTGCTACAGCTAAATACATGGCTTTCATGGGCCATGCTATATCATTTTAATTATCACTCTTGAGCCTAATTAGTTATATCCGTATAACCAGAGGCAAACACACATCCAATTAGAGCAAAATCAAAGCTCGAACACCCACTCGGCACAGGGCTGTTATTGAAAGCATGTACATAATAATAAGCAACTACTGGGCTCATGATTACGAGTAGGCATCATCATCATCATCTTCATCATCATACAGGATAAAACAATAATAGTTGTTTGATTATAGGCTTGATGATGAAGGCTATAATATCAATCACAGGATGTATTCTGCTTTTCTGGGCAGAGAGTATGAGGATCACTAAACAATTGTAGGCTAATTATCAATTTACCTGCTTGACCAGTGTGCACACACACACACACACACACACACACACTCTCACACACACAGATCGACTTCGTGAGCAAACAAGCCAAACTGGCACACCGTAGCACAAAACTTCCCAATTATAAGGATGAAAAATGACGCAGATGCACAAAAGCTTCGATCTCCAATAACCTAGCAATGTCGTGACCTATATATCTGCAGATTTACAGCTCCAGTCCCTTTCAGGCTCCGAGCTACGCATAAGCTCACACACTCTTATCCAAAAGCCAACAATGTGGCCAATAATAATAAACTATATATATAGCTATTATATAAATATGCCATTATAAGGCTTCTTGTGCACATCAGCCGTTAAAAGAATGACAAAAAAAAAAAACAGTGGCTTTCTAATATTGATCACAAGTTCGGGAGGATTTTTTAGCACCATCAATCTTTTGGATTTCCTAACAATAGATTTTTAAGCATAATACTGAAATACTATCAGTTATATTTGTTTTGTTCTTTTTATACAGCAACTGCCCTAGAAATAAATGTGGCACTGTCAGTCAGTGAAAAATATGTTTTTTTTTTTTTGTTGTTGTTTTTTTTTTAAAGTGTCTCTTTCCATGAAAGCTATAGCTTGAAATAAAAAGGCAGCATTTTTTGACTCACAGCCAGGTCACTGCCTTAACAGAGGATTGTGTCTTGGCTGCTGTGATACCATTTGTAAAGCAATTTTCTCACTGATGAGAGCATCTGCGCAGTGACCGCGTCGCTAGCAAGTGCCTACCTGAATTGCAAGCAGCTATTTAAGTGCTGTGTTAAAAGACAGAAATCTCTTTCCAACCAGCATCTGCTCATCTGCCGCTTTATGTCGTGGTCTTACAAATTCATTTCAGATTAGTTAAAGGAACCACAGGTCCTCCACTAATTCTCTCCGGGTGGCGTTACAATGAATTTCATAGCTCATAGCTAGGAGAAAGCGTGAGTGTGTTTATTTCATCTCAGTGAGGCACAGAGGCACAGTACAATGGGGGATTCCACTCTAAGCTGCGCTGATGTTCTCCTAAACTTATTCAAATCAAGGTCCCTTTGCGCGCAGCTGCTGCGAGCCACTTCTCCAGAGATCCTTCACAACAAGAACGTCATATTCTGCATAACTGCCATTCATAATTCACCTATGCAAAGCTGCTTCCCACACAAGACTTGAGTTATGGAGGTGGAAGAATTCCACCGAGTGCATGGAAAGCAGGACTCTGATCCTCTGTGGGATCCGTACGGGGAAACGTTTGTGGCAAACGTCCTCTCTCCGACTTCCCATAGCGACCAGTATAAACTGGAATCTTCGTGGGAACAACAACAACTGGCACAGCAAGAAGATGGTCATGAAAACTTGGCAAGGGGATGAGATGGGAGGATAATAGAAAAAGAGAACGAAAACAGGATTCATCAGAATGCCTGTACACGAACCAGCATGGCTAAACTGTTACTCATTTGGAAGCTTAGAAAGAGAAAAAGTGTGCCAAGGAGAAAAAAATCCTCGCTTACAAATGGTTCTCGAGTGCACTCTGATTACAGAGGATTAAGAGCGGCAAAATAATTCCAGACACACATTTTTCATGAGTCCCAATCATGAATTAGTAACTGGATGGTCTTTCGCTGCCATTTACTATGTCTTTATGTTGATTTTCCTACACGTTTCGAGATGGATTTGTGGTCACATGACAGACAGGAGATGAAAATGTGTCAGTTATGCAGAGAAAAGGAGAAGGAAGGGTTTCAGGAAAGATAATCTGTACCCATGAATAATGCTGATTAAACAGCAACCAGAGCTTAGAGAGAGATGCACTGCAAAAAAACTACATCTTTGCAAGTGAAAATATCTTGAATAAGTCAGTTTTATTTAGTATTTCCTATTATATGATTAACCTATTTCCAGACCTTTCTTGTTTGTAATTTCAAGCTTTAAATTGTCTTATTCTCTTGGCAGATAATGGAGATTCTTCCTAGGAAATGAAATAGGTTTAATAATCTTTTATTTTGTTTGCTGTAATCTTATAATAGGAAACCAGAGAAAAACAGTAACCTACCTTGTCAGGATCAGCAAGATATTCCTGACAACATAATGTGCTTTTTTATAAATCCTGTGTGCTTCTTCTTCTAAACTCAAAGCATAAAACCATTTCTTTGTGGTTGCTGAGGTTAATGCTAGGCTTGGATTTAGGATTAGGTGTAGAAATTTCTTATTTTATATATATATATACCTTTACATACATACAATAAATGTTATATATTACCTGTATAATCCCATGTCCTGAACTCTACTGAGACTCAGTAAAGAAAGGTAAGTTAGACAGAGTTATGGTATTTCCTGTCTAAGATACACCCACGAGTGTATTCTGAGCTTGTGCTCCCTCCTTTCTGACTGCTCTGTTAACATCTGGTACTGAAAGTACATAATGTAAGTGTGTCTTAAGTACTTTCTGTGTAGATCAGTGCTCATTTAGACACAAATGCACATGTAAACATGTTAAACCAATAAACCCCGGTTCCAAAAGAGAAACACATGCAAAAAAGGAAACAGGATGTGAAATCTAGATCAAAATGTAATGTTTATTAATAAGTTCTGCCTTGTGGGAAAGACTCATTTGCAGCACACAGCGAATTCAAAATGTCTAAGTTTCTAAAAGTGTATCAAATTCCAAACGTTCACCCAAATTAAAACTCCAAACTTTATCCTCCTTTATTATTTAAACTTGATCTTTTATGCTTTGTTCAGTTCTACATCATGGGAAACTTGAAATCTTTCACAATCATTACCTTAATAATAAAAGAAAAGTGCAAAGAGACCGACAGACGTGATGGTTTGATCCCTAATCCTTTGTAACGTTTGGCTCTCCAGCAATCAAAGTGTAATCTAGGATGAGCAGAAAAGCTCCTATCCAATCACAGCTGAGGCATGAACACTAATATCACCTTTCTCTTTCCCGTTCTCTGTTCTGCTGCTGGGTTGGTTTCCAAAACCACGCTTAGCTGCTTATATCCGGATTAGTAGATGAGAATTTCTGTTTACACAGATGCTAACGCAGCATCATTAACAAAGGCACACTAGAGATAAATGATCTTAAATAAAGACATATAGTCTGTCTCTTTCCTCTTTCCCACATACAACAGGACAAAAAGTGAACAACACTAACATAACTGCAGTTCTTCACCTGATTATATACAGCACAGAGTGATGGATTCCTGGTTCCACCCTGGTCCTAACTACAGCCTCATCATTATTCAGATATTGACATTCAGCAGCTGCACAGGTCTTTCCTACTATGGACGTCCAACACTAGAGGTGTAACAATACAGTGTGATGATACATCTTGATGCAAAAATGTGACAATGCGCATCGTGGAAATGTGCAATATCAGTATTCTATCAATTACACATTGAACGCAGTTGCACAACCCATAGAGTTAAAATGTACAGTGCACGCACTTTGTCACATGATCATATTTTTCGGGACAGCCCGCGCATACATTATAACTGTTAAAAAGTACTCTTCAGTAGCTTTCAAACGACACCAGCCCTGCATCTTTGTGATCTGTAGTGCTCGAGAAAAAGGCTGCGGGCATATTAGCCGACTTTGGAGCTCTATTTCTGGCTAAAATGACACCTCAGGAGCTCATTATGTTTCATTTTGTTAATTTAATCAATCAAAATATGGGGGTACATTTTGTTTACAATGTTAAACCTCATAGCAGTTTGCATAAAAATAGTAAGTTCATAGCAATTTTATTTATTCACAGTTTAAGGCTATTTTCACTTCATACTTTATACTGTTAATCCTCCAGTATTTGCACTGACACTTTTCACATTTACTCAGAAAAAGACTGTATAACGCAGTACTCACTCCATAGCCACTACTATATTTTTAGTATAGTTCTATATTATCTATCTATATATCTATCTAGACAAAATTTGAATGTTTATGATTAAGAAACAAAAAAGGAGTATTTTCAGTCATAATGTTTCTTCATTCAAATTTTGTTTAAAACATTCTGAGAATATTAAATCCTGAACCCAGTGTCGTGAATTGAATCGGATCGTGAATGGAGTGTATCATTACACCCCTACCGAACACTATATGCTTACATTAGCTATACAGCTAGAAGATGTGCGTTAAATAGTTTTCATAACAATTTAGCCATGAGACAGATTGGGTTATGTTTTGTTGTCGAATTTAAATTCTTGTCTTTATAATGTTGCAGATGATATAGGTGAATAGACTGAATTGACAGAGATTCTGACAGAATAAGAAGAGTTTGATTGGTGTCATATTGAGCAGAAACACTAATTACCAAAATATGTAGATCTTGATCAGTGGTTCTCTAAGCTATTTCTTTAAAGTCTCCAGACACAGACAGCCGGTC
Organism: Pangasius djambal; assembly: GCA_022985145.1. Taxonomy (NCBI): domain Eukaryota; kingdom Metazoa; phylum Chordata; class Actinopteri; order Siluriformes; family Pangasiidae; genus Pangasius; species Pangasius djambal. The sequence goes on along the minus strand of CM040983.1, from coordinate 22,087,923 downwards.
TGTTTATTCTTGATAAAGCAAAGCCCAGTGTCGCACTCTCCACCTCCACACAGACAAGAATCTCACCTGCAAAGCAGAGATTTGGCTTCATCCATCCTGAGACACACAGCTCTGCTAACAGGACACTGACAGCCGCCTCACAGCAAAGTGAAACACTGCCAGAACCACCATTTAAATGCAGCTTGCAGTCCAATAACCTGTCTAACATCAGAAGTGTATGTGTGTACATGTACGTATCTGTGGGAGCGAGAAACAAAAGGTGTGTGTGAGTAGGAGAGGAAAAGTGTGTGTGTGGGTATACATTAGTGTGTATACAGAATGTCTACAAAGGAGACGGCTCAGCTTCAGTGGGGAGCTGAACTCTATCTACTTCAGAGTCAAGCGACTGATGACTCCATAGGAGAGGCACATCAATTTCCTGTCAGAATTGCCTGTGGGCCTCAGCAACAGAGGCACGGCAGTAGATAATGCAAGACAGGCAAGTGACGGCAGCCTCTCAAATCCTGCTGCTTCTGTAAATACAAGAGGAGAAACGAGAGGGGAATTTTCTCAGGGTCTTGTTGTGCCTACAGAGAGCACGAATGAGCTGAGGAATTAGGGATGCACTTAGAACAAGACCTATGATCATTCATATGAACTCCGAGAGTGACACTCTGTATTTCCAGCAGTTATAAAATGTTCCATTAAACAAAGTTTCACTTCACTCAATCTTCTGGATAGCTTTCTCAGAATTAAAACTCAAGACAAACAGCAAATCTCACTTTCTCTACAATGTGAAGCAATGTCTGACAAGTCTGGTATGGTATCATAGTGATTAAGAAAAGAACATGATGTTCTTACAAGAGTACAGCAAGGAGTTTAAGATTTCATGAGAAGCTCAAACTCGGACTGAGCTCTAGTGCAGCAGGCCCACAGAGATGGAGAGATTTTTGTGAAACAGTCAGGAGCTTTTCTGTACACCTATCTTCTAACTAATGATTTCACTCAAAGCTGAAATCGCATTTGGCAGTGTTTTTCGTTTCTATTGCTCAGTTGGGAATAGCTCCAGTCCAGCCATCATTGATTAATACATGGCAGTGGCCGGCACAGCTGATCTGCTTGGCAACACTGCCCTTCACATCCCTGAGCATTATTATTTTCACAAACAGGACGTTTTTCCTAGTCATGTTTTGGGCCCACTGTCAATTGTGATGGCACAGTGACCATTTTCAGGCCTTCATTCAAAGTGGGGTCCATGCACATTAAAAATCTGCCAGCTTTTCAGAGCGACAGCATTTCTCAGTCTCCTCTCCTCTTTTCCATGAGGATGCAGCCTGGATTGCATGCTTTCAGCCACTCGCGGCTTTTGTTCCATCCCTTCAGTTGTATCATTCCATGAAATTGGTCTGTCAGGCCTACTCTTTACTACTCTTTGAGTTCTCACCAAACTGGTGAAAATGTGCTAGAGAGTTATAGCATAGAGAAGATATCAGGTAGCGAGCACTTTTCAGCAAAGTGGTGGTACCCATTAGTACTCTGTGACATCTAATGCAGGGGTGCTTCATTCAAGCCCTCCAGTATTTTATTTGGTAAGAAATTTCCTTACAGAGTTCAGCTAAAATTGCGCTGAATTCGCTGAAAACTTTACTGCAATTTTATTTGCAGAAGAAAACAGTATAAACTTTATATTGAGGTAATCTGGACAAATACTGCCGTTAGCCTCTGCCACCTAAGCAGGATATACTGTACATTATAATATTCTATTAAAAAAAACTGATGAGGTTTTTCTTAAATTAGGTTCTTTTAAAATAAGGGATTATCAGGAAAGGGAAAGCCACCTTGCCTCCTGTTTGTATGACTCAACCAGAAGCTATCAAATTCCCCTCAAGGACCTGCTATCACCACATGATTGACTGGAGAATAAAATAGCCCTTTTATGTTGGCTAATACGAGCTCAAAGGCTGTAAGAGGTGTTTGGAATGAGATTAGCCACATAGGCATTTAGTTTCACTCCAGTGTTTAATTTAAAGAGACCTGCCTCACTGAAGGAGAGACAGACAGTCCGACTTACAGGCCATGTTCTACCCAACTACCACACAGAGTGCTGAAAAACACCCAGCCGTGTTGGCATGCTACCACCAGCAGGATAATGCCTTCCTTGTCTACTCTCATGCCTCCCAAGCCCCGGTCCCTTTCCCACATATACCAGCCCTTCTGAAGAGAATAACTAGAAGAGCGATGGATAGACGGATAAATAGATAGAAAGAAAGGAGAAAAGAGTCTGCATTTTGATCAAGCGGGTGTGTGGATTAGAGCAAGATTCTCCAGGACTTTCTCTTTTAATCCCCTTACCATTCTAAAATGCCGATTCAGTTTATGCAAGAGATTAGTAATAAGCTCCAACAAGGTCACACCATTTCACCCAAAATGGAGCACGGACCAATATTCTACCAATTCTCCCTCACTTTTTACTTTCTGCGTTCTGGGGGAAGTGCCTTGATCAGAGTTCAGGAGGAACATCTTTGTTCTGAGCTCAAGAGCTCATACATCCCTGCATTACATTATGCTGCTACAAATATTTATTATATTGTACATATCCTGCACTCTCTACTAGGCTGCTACTTCTTATTTACACCTTTGTAAGTGTTTACACCTACAGCAACTCATATTGTACTCTTTTTGCACTATTGTCACTGGATTCACTTTATGTATAAATTTATGTAGTCCCTTCTAGTTCTGTATTGTTGTGTGTTTGTCTTATGTAGCACCTTGGTCCTGGAGGAACGTTGTTTCGTTTCACTGTGTACTAACTGGCTGTATATGGTTGAAATGACAATAAACTCCACTTGACTTGACTTGAAGAGTTTTGTTTCATTTTCAGATGGAAGCACCTTGTTAAGAGTTCTGGAGGAACTCATTTGATCTGAGCTTGAGAGAAGCCACCTAGGTTAGAGTTTGGGAGAAGCTGCCTAGGTCCGAGTGAAACTGCCGAAGATCCGGGTTCAGCAATAGCCGACTTGTTCCGAGTTCAGAAGGAACTGCTTTGTTCGGAGTTTTGGAGGAAGTACTTTGCTCCGAGTTTGGAAGAGAGGCCTTGTTTAGAGTTCATAAAAGAAGCCACTGTGTTTTCAAATTTGGTAGAAGCCGCTTCTTTCTGACTTCAGAAGGAACCACCTTGGTCCAAGTTTGCGAAAAGCCAAATATTTCCAGGGTCAAAAGGAACTGAGTGAGAAGACCATCAGGCTGTGTTTCTCGCCCTATCGCATACACCTCACAACAGCAGATGGGCCGCAAAGCAGGAGGTCTGCACGCTCCAATACGGTGTAAGCATGACAACATGAATTGGCACATTTACAATCATTACTGACCAGCTCTCACTCGCCCTTGTGCCTGATGATATCACTCGACAAGTGCAAACAATAAGAAACAACACGTATTTAGAAATATAAAGGGAAGTATCACGGAGTACGTGTAATCTGGCTTTGCTGAGGGAACAGGTTGGCTCCCTGTGGGAGAAGAAAGATATTCCATTAGCATCAGGACAACTAGATAAACGGCTGCTCCATCATCTGGCGTTTGAAGAGGAATCACACAGAGAGGGACAGAGAAAGCACGAAAGAAAGAAAAGGAGACCTCACACAGAGAGTACAGGTTTGAAAATAGACTGTAGAGTGGGACTGGACTGTTCCTCTACAGCCATTAACTGCCAGGGACCCACATAATGGTCGATAAACACCACTTGTATTCAACCGAAAAGGTAACAATTACCCACATGGTTCTAGGTGTATGAGTGTGTGTGTGTGTGTGTGTGTGTGTGTGTGTGTGGGGCCACCTGTGTGCTGTGCACAGAACCGGTGCCTAAACCCAAACTGGTCTGTGCTTTTCCACTGCAAAAGAGTCTGTTCTTAGCAGCCAGCACCACAATGCAGCTGGTCCAGAACCAAGAACATGGCAGCCATTAAAATAAAACCTGAACATTGTGGAGGATTTGAGTGATTGTTTTTGGAAAATAAGTGTCAGTAAATTTTGCAGACGTAACTGATCTGGGGAAGGAAACCACCATATTACTGGCAATTGCAAATACCAGTAGAAAAAAAAAAAAAAAAGATCTACACCGGTAAAGCTAGTGCAATGGTTAAAGATGGGGTCAGTGATTTTAAATTATAATTTACAAAACATATGACAAAATACACAGTAAGTAATAAGAAGTAATAATATAACCAGTGTTGCCAACGTAGAGACTTTTTAGACGCCTTTAGCGACTTTAAGTGGCTTTTTTTTTTTTTTTTTTATCTAGTGACTTTTAGAGCAGATGTTAGTGACTTTCTGATAAAACGCTATACTATTTTATTATGTTTTAAGTGTCTTCAGAAAATCTTCTTCATGTACCCTAATTTGTAATATGACTTTTTGAGCATTCTTTAGCTACTTTCATCCAACCAATGTTGTCATGTTGCCCGTCAATTCAGAAAGCGTGCCTCTCGCAGCAGCGTTCAGGAGTTCTAGCCTAGGCGGCACGTCAACGTGTGCTGGGGACACGGCTTTCGGGACGAACACTGGAATGCTGTAATTGTTGAGATTATGAATTTCAGAAGAGCCAGTCACTGGCTATATATAGGTCTACATTTAATGCTGCCTTTCGACAGCTACACGCTCAAAACAGACATCTAAAAGCAACTGTTTTCGATGAGAGGATCTTTGTGCTGTGCATCGACACTGAAGGATTTGATTTTTGAAGGTAAAACATGTTCACAAAGCCAGGGGTAAAATTTATAATAGAACAGATAATAAAACCCTCCACAGTTGTTAATTTAATGCGGTGCATTAAAAAAGACTCCCACATCTGATGAGCAACTAAAGCTATTTTCATGACTGCCGTTAAAAAAAAAGGATGCAAACAAACGGAACAAGATGGAGGGATTGGCGATTATTATTCACAAGAAAAGAAATTAAATATTGAAACGAATCAGCAATCCTCCAGAAATGACTATTTTGCTGGCAATGTGAAGAGAAGAGAAGAGAAGAGAAGAGAAGAGAAGAGAAGAGAAGAGAAGAGAAGAGAAGAGGAAAAGAAGAAAAGAGCAGAGCAACGGAAGAGAAGAAAAGAGTAGAGAAAAGGAAGAGAAAAGAATAGAAGAGGAAGAGAAGAGAAGAGAATAGAAGAGGAAAAGAAGAAAAGAGAAGAGTAGAGAAACGGAAGAGAAGAAAAGAGTAGAGAAAAGGAAGAGAAGATTAAGAAAAGGAAGAGAAGAGTAGAGAAAAGGAAGAGAAGAGAAATGTAGAGAAAAGGAAGAGAAGACAATATTGTCTGCTCCTCCAGTCTATGTAAATGAGTTGGTACTTTGCCTTCAGGCTTGTATAGACCCAAACATAAAGGCTGTGTGTGTGTGTGTGGGTGTGTGTGCGTGTGTGTGTGGGTGTGTGTGTGTGTGTGTGTGTGTGTGTGTCACCCTGATGTGAGGCATTTGGTGGGCTGTGCACATTTTTTTTCAGCTGAGCACCAACACTAACACAGTGATGCTACTACCATGATGAAGGGAGAGATAGCGAGAGAGAGAGAGAAAGAGAGAGAGAGAAAGAGCGAAAGACACACAGTCTCTCCTTCATCACTCCCATTGGAGCGGCTCTAATTTGCCCCAGGCAGCCAGGCACACACCCTCCACAGCAGTGCCAGGGTTTTGGAGTGCACTCAGGAGTTACTGAGAAGCCTGCAGATGAGAATATGCAGAGAAGCAAACAAAACAAGACTCTCTACAATACATCATGAAGAGGCAGCGCTGTACAGCTAAAGACAGAAAATCAGTCTGGGGGGGAAAAAAAAACAAACAAACAAACAAACAAAAAAAACTACCTATGAATAGCGAGACGTCCAGAATTTCTTTAGCAGCTCATACTCCATGTACGCAAGTTAAAATAGAGGAATTAAAATGAGTTATAAACTCTCACTGTCGCTATCCTTCCTGCGAACAGCCTGGCCTAAGAGCCAAGCTAGACCTCATCACTGATATGGCGCTTGCTTGATGCTATTGAGATACAATTACAGAAAGTGCATTTTTAATGCTGCACTATCA
>CM040983.1:22048660-22061279 GCA_022985145.1 Pangasius djambal | reverse complement strand
CACCACCCAGAGCCTGCTTCAACTTCTGTCTAAAGTCCTCACAACATTCCTCCTTTTTCAGCTTCCACCACTTGGTTTTCTTCTCTACCTCTATCTTTGACTTCTTCTTCTTACAGACCATCAAAGTGATCCTACACACCACCATCCTATGCTGTCTGGCTACACTCTCTCCCACTACCACTTTACAGTCACTAATCTCTTTCAGATTGCCTCTTCTACATAGGATGTAGTCTACCCGTGTGCTCCTACCTCCACTCTTGTAAGTCACTTTATGCTCCTCCCTCTTCTGAAAATGAATGTTAAGCACAGCCATGTCCATCCTCTTAGCAAAGTCCACTACCATTTGTCCTTCAAGGTTCCTTTCTTTAACTCCAAACTTACCCATCACCTCCTATCACCTGTGTTCCCCTCACCAACATGTCCATTAAAATCTGCTCCTATCACCACTCTCTCACCCATGGGAATACTCTCTATCACCTCTATCTAATTCACTCCAGAATCTCTCTTTCTCCTCTAACTCACAACCTAGCTGTGGGGCATAACCACTAACAACATTCAACATCACCCCTTCAATCTCTAACTTCAGACTCATCACCCTGTCTGACACTCTCTTCACCACCAGAACATTCCTCCCAAACCCCTCCTTCAAGACCACACCTACTCCATTTCTCTTACTATCCACACCATAATAAAACAGCTTGAATCCTGCTCCTATACTACGAGCCTTGCTACCCTTCCACCTGGTCTCCTGTACACACAGTATATCCACCTTCCTTCTCTCCATCATATCAGCTAGCTCTCTACCTTTCCCTGTCATAGTACCAACATTCAGAGTTCCTATTCTCAGTCCTACACTCTTACCTTTCTTTCCTCTTCTTCGACCAACAGTAGCCCAATTTCCACCCGCACCGATGGCGGTCGTTGTTAACCCGGGCCTCAACCGATCCGGTATGAAATTCAGAGTACTGACGATTCGCATGATTAAATTTGGCAATGTTTTACGCCGGATGCCCTTCCTGACGCATCCCTCTCTATTTATCCGTGCTTGGGACCAGCACAGAAGTCACTGTACTGTGACCCCTATGGCTAGATTCAACACAACATAAAAATAAAATATTAAAACCTAAAAAGTCATTAAGAAATAAATATATATAATCAAACAGAAAATAAAATATTTAAAAGACCATTAAGAGATCAAAAGGCAGTTCTAAGCATATAATCAAGAGGACTAATTAAAAGGCAAGGTAAATAAATGTGTTTAAGCTGCTTTTCAAATATATCTATTGAAGGTGTCTGATGGATATACGCTAGGAGTGAGTTCCACATCCTGGGAGCAGCAACACTAAAAGCAGTTTCACCGAGCTTCTTCTTATTAAAATTCACCTCAAGGAAGCCAGTGTTTGTTGGTGATAAAAATGATTTGGGGTGAAATCCACCAGGCATTCTGCTAACCAGTGCAGTTCCTGCACACTAGGAGTAATATGGTCTCCTTTTAGTTTGCGTTAGAAGCCGAGCAGCTGCATTTTGTACTAACTGTAATCATTAAATAGTGTTTGATAGATTTTCCTGGGTTCACATAGAATCAGGAAGAAGTCTGTGTTTGTGCTGCTGCCACAACCTCTGTACCGGCCGGGGAAGAGAGTGCCAAAGAGTTACACAAAGTCAATATTTGAGTAGCAAAGCTCTTCAACGTTTACTGAAGCAGGCAGGGAGTATTTGTACAGATTATCTATATGCAATATCTGCAGAGACAAAGACGTTAGACATAAGGCATCAGCAGAGAACAGAAGTGGCAGTTGACATGTTTAACAAAGTGAGATTATGTCACAGAGTGTCCGAGTTCAGAACATGTTTATCAAAACAGAACAGAAGAGGAACAAAAGATATCATGAGGTCAGCATGGAGCGTGCCGACATATATTCATAATACTGTATATCGATGCCCTCTTAGATCCTAACTGGACATGTGCATGCTCTTAAGGAGCATCAAAGAGTGTCTCACTGCTCACTGGGCCATCCCACAGCCCCAACTTCAAACGATAGTCACCTTCTAAGGCCCTAAGAGCTCAGAGCATGTTTATCAAAACAGAGGTCAGCACAGATGTGCCGACATTTATTCATAATATATCAGTGTTTTTGGGAAGTCCATAAAAGAGAGCATTACAGCAATCTAATCTAAGTGGAATAAATGTTTTTCTGCATCTTCTTTAGATAAAAATGGATGAACATTTGCAATGTTCCTCAAATGATTAAATGCCATCTTAGAGATACTATTGATGTAAGGAACAAAGCTGAGATCAGAGTTGACTGTTACACCCAGATTTCTAACCTGTAACCAGCTCATTTATCAATAAGTATTCTCTTTTCTGTTTGTCTCCTACAATTAATATCTCTATTTTATCCTGGTTTAACTGTAGAAAGTTCTGTTAAATCCAATCACATATTTCATTCAATCATGTAATCAGTTTGTTAATTGGCTCTTGATTACTCAGTGACACAGATGTATAAAGTTGTATGTCATCTGCATAACTATGAAAACTGATTTCATGCTTTTGAATGAGTCTACCAAGAGGTAACATGTAGAGGGAGAAAAGCAAGTGTACTAAAATAGATCCTTATGGAACTCCAAATGAAATATCATATTGTCTTGATGAGTGACTTCCAAATTTATCATAAAACTGTCTACCACACAAGTATGATCTGAACCAGGTTAGTACTGCTCCTGAGAGACCTACCCAATGTTCAAGTCTGTGAAGAAGAATATCATGGTCTACTGGCCCTTGCCATGGATCATTTAATACCCTAATCAAATGCATGCACACCACAGATAATTTGTATTTAGTGATTCCAAAACTCCATAAAAGGTAAATGGAAGTTATTTTGACTCACGTCTATGCTAATAAAAGTATGATTAATCAGTGTCATAGCACCTGGGAAGGCCAATATCTGGAAACAATTTACAGGAAAGGTGAATTAGGTGTGAATGTGGTGAGGGGAAAAGAAAATGGTTTTACATGAAAGGTGAGAAAAAGAGATGTACACTGTATGCAGGTGATCATGGACACCGAGCATCACACAGAGAAACTGCTGTGTTTAAATAGTTTAAAGTGTCTCAGTGACTGTTGGTCAGAAATCTCTCACACTGATGCACTCTTCAGCCTCTCGAGCTACAATCAGTCACTTCTCTCTATTTGAAACGTGACAATAACAAGAAATCCAAGCACTGATAAACTGGGACATGCACAGGAATGGCACAAGGTTGTTGTGTTGGTTAAATTATTGCTGGCTCTAAAGTGTTGAACAGGATTTAAAGGAGATGCCTTGACAAACAGAAGTGATTTATAAACCGGCTTTCATTTACATTTACATTTACATTTGTGGCATTTGGCAGACGCCCTTATCCAGAGCGACTTACAATTATCTTATTTATACAACTGAGCAGTTGAGGGTTAAGGGCCTTGCTCAGGGGCCCAGCAGTGGCAGCTTTCATCCTCCAGAAAAATCATACTGGTCTCTAAATATCTAAATATCTCTAACAGTGTGCTCTAAATCTTCTGTCAGCTGAAGCGTTTGCACCGCGTCGGCTTACTGCTAAACATAGACAGACCAGCCCGTCCTCCTTTTGTACAAACACATTTCTTTTGTCTTAACTGAATGACTCATCTTAATTTGTCTTAATTTATGAATTTGTGTTGACTTGCTTTTTAAAAACGTTTTTTCATATTTTTTCAGTATTCCTTTAATTAACACCATTAACTTATTTGAAGCCGATCAATCAAGCATCACCATATTTAGTTCCCCTTCAGGAACTCGAGCTGCGTCGAAACGCTATGGGAACGCCTTCCGCGTGACCGCGCTCTGAATCACATGTTCAATAAAGCCAATGGATGGGCGAGACGTCACGGGCGGGGTGACTTAGCGACCCGGAAGCATAAAAGCCCAAGCGGCAAGCACCACGCTAGCTTTCTGTCTTTCAGCAAGCGCTCTGTGTCTATTGTTTGTCCAAATTGTTTGTCCATTTTGTGTTCTTTGTCGGAGGCATGCCAAAAGCCAAAGGCAAAGTAAAGCATTTGGGCAAGAGCAGACGGCGCTTTCGGCTGTGTGTGCCTCCCTGTCCGCGTTATATTACAGGCGGGGATACACACAGCCTTTGCGTTGTCTGCTTGGGAGCGCGCCGAGTCGGCTCTCGAGGGAGCCGGCTGCTTGCATTGCGAGCGTTTGCCGCTGCGTGTGCTCCGCTCCCGTAGGGCTCTCTTTGAGGAAGGAGCCTTCACTCGCGTGCCTCACGGTGCCGGCCCCGCTTCTGCCGAGGCAGAGCGGCAGCTACGCTCGTGGGGCTCGCAGATGGATCTGGCAGAGGGAATGGAGACGGGCCAGTCCCTTTCTCCTTCCTCACCTTCCAGATCCACAGTCCTCTCTCTGGGTTCGGAAGCACGCTCTACGGTTTCTTCCCCCCGGGGAGCGGACTTGGCGCTTCGCTTGTCTTCCTCCGAGGAGGTTGACGTCGAGGGCGTTGACCCCGTATCTACGCAGCAGAGCTGCTGGAGGTGGTTACGCGGGCCGTTGCTAGGCTTAGCATTCACTGGCCCTCTGAGACCCAGGTTAAACCGCAGGGGTCCAAATTAGATGAGCGGTTCCTGTGCAGTAGGCCGCCACCTCAGCGCCGGAGCCTGCCTTTTTTCCCAGACCTCCACACCGAGGTGTCGAGGTCATGGAGGAGGCCTTTTTCGGCCCGTTTATTTAGTCCCCCCTCTGCTCACTATGCTAATGTAGGAGGGCTGGACCATACAGGCTAGAGGGCAATGCCCAGGGTCAAGCAGACGCTAGCTAGCTATCTGTTCCCTGGTGCTGCATCATCCCTGAAGGCTCCGGCGCTGCCCACCAAACCGCTGCGAACCTCCTCAGCGCTGGTGGGCAAGGTATACACGGCATCAGGTCAGGCTGGTGCGTGTCTGCACACCATGGCGGTGTTACAGGCGTACCTGGCCGACCTTCTCAGAGAGCTAGATGAGCAGGGGGGGTCACCCTCTGAGCACATATCTGAGCTCAGGCGGGCCGCTGATTTATCCCTCCGCGCCACCAAGGAGACCGCCCGTGCTATCGGTCGGTCTATGGCAGTCCTGGTGGCGGCGGAGAGACATCTTTGGCTCACCTTGTCCGGCATGAAAGAGAAGGACAAGGCTGTGCTCATGGACGCCCCACTTTCGCCCTCGGGCCTGTTCGGTGACGCTGTCTCACCCGGCCTCGTGGGAGGTCTCTGCAGCTAGTTCGGCCGTTCCCTGTCAGTTCGCCGCTCCAGGGTGCCGGGCTAGCTGCTCCTATCGCACCAGAGGTCAATCTCGAGAGGCTGGTCCCCTTAGTGAGCTTTCTGGCAGCGTGGAAACTTCTGCCGAACGTGTCTCAGTGGGTCCTGCGTACCATAGAGAGAGGCTACCGAATTCAGTTCGGCTTTCCTCCGCCTAATTTTTCCGGGGTTCTTCCCACCTTGGTGGGCCCCGAGCAGGCTCTGGTGTTGGAACAGGAAGTGCGTACTCTCCTGAGGAAGGAGGCCATCGAGGTGGTCCCTCCTCACGACAGAGAGTCCGGTTGTTCCAAAGAAGGGTGGAGGGCTGCGTCCCATTTTGGACTTGCGGCAGTTGAACCTCTCAGTCGCTCGACTGAAGTTCAGGATGCTCACGGTCTCGCAGGTCATGTCTCAGATCAGGTCCGAGGACTGGTTCATCACGATCGACCTAAAAGATGCATATTTCCATATCTCCATCCTTCCCCAACACAGGAAGTTCCTGAGGTTCACTTTCGGGGGCGAAGCTTACCAATACCGGGTTCTTCCTTTCGGCCTAGCACTCTCACCCCGCACCTTCACGAAGTGTGTGGATGCTGCTCTGGTTCCTATGCGACTCCAGGGCATCCGCATGCTAAATTATATCGACGACTGGTTGATATTAGCTCGATCAGAGCGGTTGGCAGTTCGGCATCGAGATGTCATTCTCGCCCATATGAAGGAGCTGGGGTTAAGACGCCGGGAAAAGTGTGCTTTCTCCGGTTCAGAGAACCACTTACCTGGGCATGGTGTGGGATTCGGCCACGATGCAGGCATGCTTGTCTCCTGCTCGGATAGAGTCGATCCGCACGGCAGTCGCAAGAGTGAGGGAAGGCCAGTCACTCACTGTCAGGCAGTTTCAGAAACTGCTGGGGTTGATGGCGGCTGCGTCCATCGTAATACCATTCGGCTTGTTACATATGAGGCCCTTACAGTGGTGGCTCAAGACTAGGGGGTTCTCCCTGAGGGGAAATCCGCTCCGTACGATCAGAGTCACGAGGCGATGCCTACGTGCTCTAGACATGTGGAGGAAATCTGGCTTTTTGTCTCAGGGCCCGGTGCTGGGAGCTCCTGGTCACCGCGTGACGCTAGCACTGAAACACTTCCTCCCGGACCTAAGAGGCCACCACGTGTTGGTGCGCACCAACAAGACGGCAGTGGTCTCTTACATCAACCACCAAGGAGGTCTGCGCTCGCTCCCCCTTTACAGGCTGGCACTCCAGATCCTTCTGTGGTCCCAGGGGAAGCTCCTCTCATTGAGAGCAGTCTACATCCCTGGCCGTCACAATTTGGGAGCAGACGCCCTGTCGAGGCAGGGCCCGATGCCCGGGGAATGGAGACTCCACCCCGAGGTGGTGGAGCAGATATGGCGTCTATTTGGCCGAGCCCAGGTGGATCTGTTTGCGATGCAGGAGACGTCGCACTGTCCCCTTTGGTTCTCTCTAACTCATTCGGCTCCCCTAGGACTGGATGCTATGGTACAGACGTGGCCGAGGCTACGTCTGTACGCCTTTCCCCCGGTCGCTCTGCTCCCCGGAGTTCTGGAGAGAGTGTGCCGGGACGGGGTCAGCCTGCTGCTAGTAGCCCCGTTCTGGCCGGGCCGAGTATGGTTCTAGGACCTGATTTCCCTTCTGGACGGCTCCCCTTGGGAGATTCCCGTCAGGAGGGATCTCCTCTCACAGGCGGGGGGCGACATCCTTCACCCCCGCCCGGAGCTGTGGAAGCTATGGGTGTGGCCTCTGAGGGGGCACAACTCAGAGCTTCCGGTCTCTCAGCCGATGTTGTTGAGACCATTCTCCAGTCCAGAGCTCCCTCAACGAGGAAACTGTACGCCTTGAAGTAGAAACTTTTCACTTCCTGGTGCGGAGACCGCGGCTCGACCCTGTTCACTGCCCAGTTGGTACAGTGCTGGAGTTCCTGCAGGCCCGTCTCTCCGCAGGCCTGACCCACTCCACCCTGAAGGTTTTCGTGGTGGCTATTGCGGCCTATCACGCCCCTCTCGGTGGTCAGTCAGTGGGCAGGCATCCCCTGGTTACAAGTTTCCTCCGCGGTGCGCTGAGGCTCAGACCTCCAGTACAATCTCGGGTCCCCTCGTGGGACCTGGCCGTGGTTTTAGAGGCTCTTTGTAAACCCCCCTTCGAGCCTATTGAGGAGATCTCGGACCGTCTTTTGACGTTGAAAACTTTCTCTTGGCAATTTCCTCTCTTAGGAGAGTGGGGGATCTTCAGGCCCTTTCTGTGGCCCCTTCCTACCTAGGCTTTGCGCCCGGTTTGGCCAAAGCGTTTTTGTACCCCCGAGCGGGGTACATACCGAAAGTTCCCTCATTGGCACCACGGCCGGTCGTGCTGCAGGCCTTCTGTCCTCCTCCCTTTCGGGAGCCCGACCATCGGAAGCTTAACTGAACTTCCCTTCCGTCCACGGAACTGCCCTGTGGAGAAAGGCGGACCAATTGCTTGTGTGCTTTGGTCCCCCTAAGAGGGGTTTTCCTGCTTCCAAGCAGACCCTCAGCCGGTGGATTGTAGAATCCATTTCTCTGGCTTACGAGTCCTCTGGTCTCCCCTCTCCTTTGGGGGTCAAGGCTCACTCAACCCGAGGTGTGGCGGCCTCTAAGGCCTTCTTGGCAGGTGTGTCCATTCAGGACATCTGCAATGCGGCGGGTTGGTCCACGCCCCTGACATTCACCAGGTTTTACGGCCTGGATATGCGAGCCACTCCTGGCTCTTCTGTCCTGTTGCCCTAGGCTTGCCTCCTCTGTGGGCAGGGATTTGTAAGTCTGGCGGCGTGGGTATACTCGTTCCCATAGCGTTTCGACGCAGCTCGAGTTCCTGAAGGGGAACATCTCCAGGTTACACATGTAACCATGGTTCCCCGAAGGGAACGAGATGCTGCGTCTCAGTGCCACACCTCCGGCATCCCTGCCGCACTTGCTTCATTTCTCAGAAAGCTAGCGCGGTGCTTGCCGCTCGGGCTTTTATGCTTTCGGGTCGCTACGTCACCCCGCCCGTGATGTCTCGCCCATCCATTGGCTGGATTGAACATGTGATTCAGAGCGCGGTCACGCGGAAGGCGTTCCCATAGCGTTTGGACGCAGCGTCTCGTTCCCTTCGGGGAACCATGGTTACATGCGTACCCTGGAGACGTTTTGTTTCATCAGTAAATTGACACAAACTCAGCAGCTCTTGTCCCCAGTGAGACCCCAGCACACAGGAACAGGAGTCCAGTGTTGATGCTATTTCCCCAAGCTCCAGCTCAGTCCAGCTCAACTCCTCCATAAGTGCCTGATGAATGTGAAAGTAGAGGACAGTGAGGTGTTGGTGGAGAAGCACTGGGTTGAGGATCAGAATAAAGACCAGATAAAGCAGCTCTGCACATACATAAAGAGCTAGCTCTTGTGCTGAGTGGCCAAGCCCATTTAACTCTAATCCAACACCTCATCAACCTTTTCTCTCAACAGCGTGTAGATGTTCCACAACATTACATTTTTAATTTACACATTAAAGATTTCCTGTGTAAATGCTGCTACACACAGTTCATGAATAAATTTATTCATATCCAGTGTGATAAATGAGGCCCAGTGTTTTATATGAGTAAAAAATTAACGTGTTTATTTTTATATGGTGTGGATTAGCATTGTTTCTGATGTGTGTGTGTGTGTGTGTGTGTGTGTGTGTGTCTGTGTGTCCAAAAGGTCCAAAGAATAACCACCAACTGTTTTACCATCTCTGTGAAACTCAACTTTGTGTTAATGCTGAAATATCTACATCACTTCTCACATCAGAACAAAGTACATTTATTTCTACAGTGTGTAGATCAGTGTACATTACACACACATTTACTTTAATAACATGCCAGTACTAGTTGTACTTTACAGTGAGGTCAATAAGCCAATTTCTCTGATGTGATCAGTCCTCATGGAGCTGTTACCATTTTA
Source organism: Pangasius djambal (assembly GCA_022985145.1). NCBI lineage: Eukaryota > Metazoa > Chordata > Actinopteri > Siluriformes > Pangasiidae > Pangasius > Pangasius djambal. The sequence continues at coordinate 22,052,029 of CM040983.1, read as the reverse complement.
TAGACCTGTTTCTATTGTTCTATGGGAGCAAAAATATTCCAGAAAATGTTTGTAATGGAAAGTAAATGTGTGCACAGTATACACTGATCTACACACTGAACACACTGTAAAGAAGCAGTAAAGGACAGTGTGTAAATGTGTACATGTTCTCCAGCAGAACTTTCCCCAGAGCTGCTGAACACACTGTATGAAAAACTCTCTGCTAGAAATAAAGAGACGTGTTTGTTCAGAGTGGCCTTTCTGTTATTATCTTGTTTCAGAAAGTTAAATACATCGTCTCATATGAGCTGAGACACATGAATCTGTCCAAGAGCAGTCCAAGTTTATACACAGGCTGTTCATTTTATATTTTTATCCTGACATTAGAGCCTTGTGTTCAGGTAGACAGTTTATTTCCCAACTGATGGAAACACCTCATTTCACAATCAGAGAAATAAATAGAATATTTCATCATTTCTCTTCCAGGCTGTGTAAGTGTAATCTGACAGAGGAAAGCTGTAGAGTTCTGTCCTCAGTTCTCAGCTCAAACTCCTCCAGTCTGAGAGAACTGAACCTGAGTGGAAATAAACTGCAGGATTCAGGAGTGAAGCTGCTCTCTGCTGGACTGGAGAATCCTCACTGTACACTGGAGATACTGAGGTATACATGCGCACACACAAACACACACACACACAGAGGTCAGATTATCACTTTATCACCAAATATTCATACAGAAATTATTGTTTTTTTAATGTAGCTGTAACCTTTAGAATATGATTTAAATGTTTGTAAGAAACGTAAATGTGTTTGTGAGAATCAATTTTACTTTATAGATTAATTCTATATCATGAATAAATAAAAACTGTACATATGAATTGTAATTATAACTGTTTAGACAATTATAGCTGTTTAAACAGGAAGTGGGTGTGGTCTGTACCAGAGGGTTTTTCATGTGAAGTCTGAAATATAGTGAAAATATCAGGGTTGCTGCAAAAAAGAAAACATTTTTCTTTCACAAATTATTCAAACACATTTATATTTATGCGTTTATTCATTCATTTTTTTTATTTATTATCATTTGTTAATTATTTAACTTTTATTTAACTCCTGAACCAAGTGTCCTGTGGAACTTTCTGGAAAGGTTTCTGTCTTCTATCTAATGTGACTGAGTAAAAAAGCTAACTATGTTTCAAAACAACAATGTCTTTCCCAAATCAAGAATTTACAATTGACAACAATTTACTGTTGAAAACAGCAGCCACTTAATAATATTTGATCAGATTTACTTTAGCTTTTGTTTTTTTACATTCCAAAAAGATCAGAAAAGTTCACTGGACATGCTATCAAAATCTGTTATAAAGCATGGTACCAGCTCCATGAGGACAGATATCATCAGAGAAATTGGCTTATTGACCTCACTGTAGAGTACCACTAGTACTGGCATGTTATTAACTGGTAGTGTACAGTTCTATAATTCTTTATTTTCTGTAATAAAATGCACTATGCAGTGGATATCAAAAGTCGACACACCCCTGTTAAAATGCCAAGTTTCTGGAGATGTAAAAAAATGAGACCAAGATAAATCATTTCAGAACTTTTTCCACCTTTAATGTGACCTATAACCTGTACAACACATCTGAAAAACAAACTGAAATCTTTTAGGGGGGCGAGTAAAAATAAAAAAACAAAATAATGTGGTTGCATAAGTGTGCACACCCTCTTAAAACTGGGGATGTAGCTGTATTCAGAATGAAGCAATCGCATTCGAACTCATGTTAAATAGGAGTCAGTACACACCTGCCATCATTTAAAGTGCCTCTGATTAACCCCAAATAAAGTTCAGCTGTTCTAGTAGGCTTTTCCTGACATTTTCTTAGTCACATCTTACAGCAAAAGCCATGGTCCACAGAGAGCTTCCACAGCATCAGAGGAATCTGATTATTAAAAGGTATCAGTCAGGAGAAGGGTACAAAAGAATTTCCAAGACATTAGATATACCATGGAACACAGTGAAGACCATCATCATCAAGTGGAGAAAATGTGGCCAACAGCGACATTACCAAGAACTGTACGTCCCTCCAAAATTGATGAAAAGCCAAGATGAAAACTGGTCAGGGAGGCTGCCAAGAGGCCTACAGCAACATTAAAAAAGCTGCAGGAATTTCTGACAAGTACTGGCTATGTAGCACATGTGACAACAATCTCCCGTATTCTACATATGTCTGGGCTATGGGGTCGGGTGGCAAGACGGAAGCCTTTTCTTACAAAGAAAAAAATCCAAGCCCGGCTAAATTTTGCAAAAACACATTTGATGTCTCCCAAAAGCATGTGGGAAAATGTGTTATGGTCTGCTGAAACCAAGGTTGAACTTTTTGGCCATAATTCCAAAAGGTATGCTTGGCACAAAAAGAACACTACACATCACCAGAAGAACACCATACCCACAGTGAAGCATGGTGGTGGCAGTGTCATGCTTTGGGGCTGTTTTTCTTCAGCTGGAACTGGGGCCTTAGTCAAGATGGAGGAAATTATGAACAGTTCCAAATACCAGTCAATATTGGCACAAAACCTTCAGGCTTCTGCTAGAAAGTTGAAGATGAAGAAGAACTTCATATTTCAGCATGACAACGACCCAAAGCATACATCCAAATCAACAAAAGAATGGCTTCACCAGAAGAAGATTAAAGTTTTGGAATGGCCCGGCCAGAGCCCAGACCTGAATCCGATTGAAAATCTGAAGAGGGCCGTGCACAGCAGATGCCCTCGCAATCTGACAGATTTGGAGCGTTTTTGCAATGAAGAGTGGGCGAATATTGCCAAGTCAAGATGTGCCATGCTGATAGACTCGTACCCAAAAAGACTGAGTGCTGAAATAAAATCAAAAGATGCTTCAACAAAGTATTAGTTTAAGGGTGTGCACACTTATGCAACCACATTATTTTGGTTTTTTATTTTTACTCGCCCAATCTAAAAGATTTCAGTTTGTTTTTCAATTGAGTTGTACAGTTTATAGGTCACATTAAAGGTGGGAAATTTCTGAAATTATTTATCTTGGTCTCATTTTTTTTACATCACAGAAGCCTGGCATTTTAACAGGGGTGTGTAGACTTTTGATATCCACTTTATCTGCAGTCTTGGTTGTAGAAACTTGAACACAGATCAGAGTGTATTGTTTGTAAGCTGCTCGCTCCCATGTGTGTGTTATGTACATGACCTAATGGTCTTATAATAAATTGTAGCTGAGAGATTGTGGAGTGCAGAAAGACGTCCCTGCTCCTGTAAATGTGCTGATGTGGTGTCCTGTCCTCTGATTTCTGTGTGTGAGAGAAACACACTGACATTTCTGTTACATGTTCAACTTTAGCTGTATTATGGCTGTGTTTGTGTGTT
>CM040983.1:22020964-22039522 GCA_022985145.1 Pangasius djambal | reverse complement strand
CTTGTACCAGAATGATGGGGAAGAGAAAAGTACGGCAAAAGAAAGGAACAGCTCATGATCCAAAGTATACCACATCATGTGTCAAACATGGTGGAGGCAGTGTTAGGGCATGGGCATGTATGGCTGCCAATGGAACGGGCTCACTGGTGTTTATTGATGATGTGACTGCTGACAGAAGTAGCAAGATGAATTCTGAGGTGTATAGGGCTATACTCTCTGCTCACATTCAGCCAAATGCTACAAAACTGATAGGACGCCGCTTCACAGTGCAGGTGGATAATGACCCTAAACATACTGCGAAAACAACTCAAGACTTTTTGAAGGCAAAGAAATGGAATAATCTTCAATGGCCAAGTCAGTCACCTGATCTCAACCCAATAGAGCTGCTTTTCACTTACTGAAGACAAGACTGAAGGCAGAAAGACCCACAAACAAGCAGCAACTGAAGGTGGCTACAGTGAAGCCTGGCAAAGCATCTCCAGGGAGGAAACTCAGAATTTGAGTTTTGAGAACATGGGCTCCAGACTTCAGGCAGTCATTGACTGCAAAGGATTTTCATCCAAGTATTAAAATTATGATTACAATCATGTCACTTTGACCAAATACCTTCGAGCCCCTGAAAATGGAGGTAATTTACTGAAAATGGCTGTAATTCCTAAATGGTAAATGCCATATTTTTGTGGAACCTCTTAAAATAAAGCTGAAAGTCTACACTTCAGTCACATCTTGATTGTTTTATTTAAAAACCATTGTGGTGGTGTATAAAGGCAAAATCACAAAAACTCTGTCATTGTCCAAATACTTCCGGACCTAACTGTGTGTATATATATATATATAAAACATATGTAAATATACACGGGGCTTATATACAATGTTGTTCCTTGACTTATGAAACACATGGTCTCAATTCGTCTTATAACAGAACCATCTCCATCACAGCTTGTGCAAACTAATAGAGTATGTATTAAACACAAAACATGCGAGCGATGTGATCGAGGATGCCCATGGCTGTGTAATTTCCTATGTGAGGCCCCGACTCTCTCTAGGAGTGCTTCCTGTGATCTTTATGAGTGAGCAATCCCTGTGGACATCTGTTTGCACAGGTGCGCTCGTCTGACTTGATTAGGAGGGGCAATCGGTATATGCAGGTGAGCGCGCGCATGTGTATGTGCGTGTGCATGTGCGCGTGTGCAGGAAGCAGCTTCGTGTTGGCTTCCACGGTACGCCGCAATAAGAACAGAACACAGACAGATGACGATCAGAGTTGTAGGCAGGGAAATCAGACTGTGGTATTAGTTCAGTTTGTGAGATTGCCAGCATGTGGGTGCAGTGAGCTTAGTGATAAAACATACGGCAGACAATAAGATGAAAATAAAGAATACTAAAATAAGTAAGAGGGGTTTTTCAGATTATAGCTGGAGCCAATTTCTCTCTTGTACTGGTAAATAGGAGTTTCAAAGCAGCAGAGGAAAAGGAACGAGGATCATTATATTGTAAACGGAAGAAACGTGTAAGAAACCAGTTTACATACGGACATTACATCCTGAGCGCAATCTAGCTCATCATCATAATCATCATCAACATCATCATCAACATCATCATCAACATCTTTTTTTTTTTTGCTTTGTTGTAAACATGGCAGGAAGACAGCCTATACCAGCAGAAAGGAGTAAAGCCGCAGATGAAAAATATAATTCTCTTTCCAACTTTCAAACATGCATATTTTAATCACTTAATCATTTTTGTTTTAATAAATCATACATGTGCTGAGGGATCCATGTCAAAAGTCTCTCCCCATTCTGGGAGCTCTGCTTATGAAAGAAGGCCGGAAACAGGTGGGCTCAAGTTCTGGCAGCAGCTCGCTACCCGAAGGCACAATAAGAAAGCGCTCCCATGGCAACAAGGCGCAATTTGCTTTCCACAGCCATACACCAGTCCACTTCATGCTCTAATGTAAAATGACAAGTTGCCGGAATTAATTTTAGTGTTGGAGCACAAACAAAAAAAAAAAGCCCTGAAAATTAAATACAAAAAAGAAAGTAATTTTCTTCTTCTTCTGTTTTTTTCCCCCCCAAACTCACTCTGTTTTGTGCTGCTCTCGCATCAATACAGATACCTGCAGCATTTACCAGAACTTTCAGCTCCTTCGGTCCAGCCCACAGTCCGGAGTAAGGCCAAGAAGAATCTCTAATGGAGGAGAAACCAATTTCATCTCTCACAGTGAAAAGGGGAAAGGGGGAGAGAGACAGAGAGAGAGAGAGAGAGAGAGAAGGAGCGAGCGAGACAGATACAAGTGAGTGAGCAAGAGCGAAAACGAGAGAGTGACAGAGAGCGACAGAGATCTGTGGTTGGTGAAGAGGAGCGGAAGCCTCGTATAAAAGTACCTCCACTGTGAAGAACATGTGTCAGAGTGGCTGCTGACAGTTTTAAAAGGAAAGCTGTTGGATTTCGAGGGAAAAATCAGAGGAGTGACAGCTGCCAGAAAAGGCACCGAGCTGTTGTTGCTTTACTGAGGGGAAAAAAAAAAATCCTACAGACACACACACTAACACTTCACACCATAAAGTCTGACATTTCCAAACAAAATAGCTTCCGTTAACAGGCATTTAAACGTGCCCTTTAGATGCTCTCTAAGCGACCTTGTGTGCAGGTCCGGAATCAGCTTTGCCTACGAAAACCTGATTTGTTCCCGCTGTAAGAACGCTGTGTGTTCACCTCAGGGCAGCGGTCCATCTGCCTCCGCCAGTAGTGGTTTTAACCGATGGAAAAAGAGAGCTGTTTTAGGTTCCAGCTCAAGTTGTACAGATGTGTTGATGTTATGAGTTCCAGGTCTGCATTCTTCTCACTGCTCTGGAAAGCAGCCTGGGAACTAGACGGAATATGGCCTGTTGGGTTCTGCTTTCGTTTCATCCGTGTCACAATGAAAGCGGCCTGATCGAGTCTAAAATGCACACTGTCTCGGGAGCAGCGCTCGGGAATGTTCCCAGATGACCCGTGCAATGCAGACTCGGTTTCTTGGGTCACAGCTGAACAGAGGAATGACAAAAAAAAAGAAATGAAATGTGTATTTGTGTGTGTTTCTCTGCTCTATTGGACCACAAAGAATTTGTACACGGGTGCTTGAGCCAGCATGATTCACCCTTCGGCAAATTCATCCTCACATACACACACACACACACACACACACACACACACACACACATGCATCAACAAGAGTTCTCCCAGTTTAGTCCTGCTTTGCTCTCTGTCTCTTGTCATAATGATTACCCGAGTATAATAAAGTGGCATGTGCTGAGTGTAAATTATCAGTTACCAATACAAAGCCTCCTACATACAGTTTGCTTTCTACAGTACGAAAACCCTCAGCGATGTGTTAACTCTTTCCATTCAGCACAACTCCCTGTTGCTAATCAGTCTACAGTCCTTCAGTCAATCAATTCTCGAGTCTGCAAAACAGAAAACGCAAAACCACAGCATATGAATTATGTTCATGAAAAGCAGACAGATGGTTCATGCCCCCAACCTCAACAGCTACGCACAGATTGCACACATTGTCAAAAGAAGAAAAAAAAAAAAGCCAGTGTGTGTCTAAGATATTGTGATGCAGAAGCGCTACCACGGCAAGCAATAACAGCTTGCCAGTCAGTAAACATCAGACACACTACTCATCTCAATTCTCCCAAACTGCGACACATCTCAAGCTACATATCTACACATGCTGTCTGTATACAGAAAAGCCAACTGTTCCTAACAAAGGACTATGGTCTGATCTTACACAATGATCTGAGTCACTGAACCCTCAACTCTGTAATCTCTATTCTGTTCTTATTTTAAGTTATCAAAATATTGACACAGCCTAATTCATAAACAGTACTGAAAACTGTATCGAAGAATTTCATGACAAGAAACCCACAAGAGAGCACTGATATTTGTACCGCAGCAATGGTGAATTCTCAATTCTGATTGGTCAGAAGTTGATTCACTTTCTATAACAGAGGCTCAGATAATAGTGCCGGCTCCTTTTCGAATCCCGGGTTTGAATTAATGTGCTCATTTTAATACATTATCCTTTCTATAGCAACAACTTACACGGGGATTTGTATGGCAGATGCTCCACATAACGTAACAGCCAGAGCAAAAGCTGTTTGTTTAAGTTTTCCACCATGGGAGCGTGTTCGAGACAGATGATGTTGTGTTTTGTGGTTTCTCAGGAACATGATTTTAGAAAGAAAAAAGCCAGGCTCATAAGAGGCACTAATGTGAACTAACGACATTAAACGTAGCTATTAACAGAAAAATTGCACGTGTTGTGATTGCACATGTTAATGATTAAAGACTTGTTAGCATTGCCACATTGCTGTGGTATAAGAGGAACAATTCAGGGTGCGCTTTTATTGGAAAATAATCAACTTCATGGTGGTAAAAGTAACTCCATTTTACATTGCGCTGCATCACACCACCTTGTCGTTGATTATTTTCCTTTATACAGTCGGCCCTCATACTGGCGGGGGTCGGGGCGCAGGACTCCTGCGGAAGTGGAAAAACCGCAAATACCTCTAGGCCCCATATTTAGCACACAAGAAAAGTAAAACAATGCACTGCACTACAACGGCACAGTTTATAAAGTATCAACAATGTAGGCTAACACACACACACACACACACACACACAGAGCGAGTGAGAGAGAGGCAATGCAGTACACATACAGTATGAGATGCAATACAAGTACAGCATTAGATAGCAGTAAAATTATTAACGCTTACAACCCATGATTACAGTCGATATTTTGTTGCACTTAAAGGATGCAAAAAGTTGAGAGAAACGCGAGATACACTGCACACTGCGAGAAAAAACAGGTGAGTGAGGCTGGCTGGTACTGAGACAAAGAGCGTGGCGTCCCCAAACAGAGTGCGTAGTCTGCAGTTCTTTAGCGCACAGAAACTTTTTACAACATATTACTTTATATAATAAATTTGTGTATAGATTTATAGTAGTAAATGATAAATAGATCAATAATACATATATTTTTATGCATTTATGACTTGTTAAACTTTGCAGAACTCACTAACTAAACAAAAAAAATCCTAATTTATTATTATTATTATTATTATTATTATTACTATTATTAGAATAATCAAATCTGCGAACGTTAAACCCACAAATGTGGAGGGCCGAATGTACAACAGTTAGTCTACTAATTTGATTGGTTGAGCGGCATTCCAAGAGTGCTTATATTTCCTATAACCACACTGGGACGTTTCACTGTATGTATGTATGTGTGTGTATCTCGTCTGTGTTCACCACATAAAATACTTTGAAACGGTTCCTACATCATCAGTGGACATGGCAAAAGATACATTTTTTTCAGGAATATGGCTTTTGACTTAAAATATGAACGCTCGTCAGTGGAAGATGAAAAGCAAGAAGGGAAGCCAATTTTCCCCGGAAGCACCTTTAACAGGAATGTACAAATCAGCGTGAGCTAGCTATCCAGCTGGCCGACGTGCTGCAAAGTGAGTGTAGCTTCTTCGGGATTTATTTCTGTTAGCGGAGCAAAAATGAGCAGAACATTTGGCCATATTGTGTCTGAAATGTCAGTTATTCGATATAAATTTTTTTGTTTATACAACTGTTGTATAAAAGCAATATCTATCTCACAATCGTGTGGTTATACTGAATATTGGCACGGCAGTGATTAGCTGCAACAAAGCACAGCCGTGTCGATATTCAGCACAACCGCACTCTTCAAGAATCTGTCCTCCTGTCATGAGCACTCCAGGCATGTTCTTTTCCTCCAGTGAGGAAAAAGCATGTGTCTACACTTGTCCCATCTCCTGCTCTTTTAGCTAGAGCTGAGGGACACACACACACACACACACACACACGGTCTAGAGCAGACGCTCCAGTTAATCTGTGCTGATGAGCTCGGAGAGCTGGTTTCTTTCTCTGACCCAGAACTAAGCCTCTCTCTCAGTCTGACCAACTCGAAGAACACATACTTTCCTAATCTTCTGAAGCCATTTCCAGCTGCAATGCAAGTGGGCCCCATTCTGCATTACTGAACGCCTCAAAATCCTGGCCTTGGGAGGAAAACGGAGCCAAGAAACCAGGATGGAGATTAATTCTGTCCACCTGAGCAGAAAACTGCACCTCCTTGGCCACAACAAACAGATGTGCATACATAAATGCAGACGAGACCCAGCGAAAGAGCCTGGCTTCCGAACCAAAGTGTCACGATGATATATTATGATGGCATTATAACCGAGAGCAAAACAACAAAAACAAAAAAATAACCACTGTCAGTGTGCTGCATTAGAAATTCCTCAGAATGTGTTTACAGAAGATCCTAAGCATTAACCCAGTGCTACTCAAATTACTGGTGGATGGTTTAATGTTTCCTCTGTTCATTTAATGTAATGCTAATCAGCTGATAAGTTGTATCAGGCCTTTAAGAGTGCAAAGTGAATCCCTGTGGTCATCCAGGACCAGACATGTGCAATGCTGGTTGATTTTATATCCTATTATACCGATGTTATGGGTTTTAGATCTCGGAACAGCTAACAAGTTAAACTCTGGTTTATATACAAAGCGTTAAACAAATCCAATTTAACAGGGAAATAAATAAGTGAATGGCGCTACACATGAGACATTTATGGTATTATAATAGTTCAGCCAAAATCAACAAACCCAGAGGGCACCGTAATCCATTACAGATCTCACAACCGTCATAGATAAGCACCTCTTTGAGAAAAGATTTGCACCAGCATTTTGCTACACAATTTATGACTTTGTCTTTTAAATGCAACTTGATTGACCTTGTTTTCCCAATCGAGGCTCTTTGTCATATGTCTGGATGTTGAAAAGGCAAGTTAACAAGGCATGGAGCGGGGTGGGGGGAGTGTGTGTGTGTGTATGTGTATGTGTGTGTGTGTTTAAGCTTTGTTTAACACTCGGGGCACGGCGGGTGCAGACTCTGCCCGGCCTTGCCGCTGCTCCCTGGAGTAGAGCTCTGAAGGACATGGAGCTTCACCTCAGACGACACAAAGAACCTGATAATGCCAAAGTGACAGCGAGCGAACGAGTGCAAAAAGTATGCAAAAGCCATCAAAATGACATCTGCAGCCGTCGCAAACACCAGGAATGGATAAATAAACAGGAATGAAGGAGTAAACGAGGGGATAAGAGCTAAGGGAGAGATATCAGTGGCTGGACACGGTCCACGACACTGACAGCTGGCACAGACACCCTCCACAGCCCCAGCAAACAGCGCTGCACCGGAACGTTCTCCATAGACCAACCGAGAGGGTGTGTGTGTCTGTGTGTGTGTATATGTATGAAGAGATGAAAGAGGACGATGCTGATAACATGACTGCGTCTCTTGGCTCCAAGTCTAATTAACACTCTGGCACACGCGTCAAATGAAGTCGGATTGGACCAAGAACATTTCTGTGCATGCGTACGTGTGTGAGCGCGTGCGTCTGTGTGTGTGTGTGTGTGTGTGTGCTTTTGTGGGAGCCGCTGCTCAGTCAGCAGTGACTGTCAGGGGGAGGTGAGGATGAGGATGGCCTTGTCTGGAGGTGAAAGTGTCTGGCGGAGCTATGAAGATAGATGAAAGTAGAGGGCACAGATCGAGGGCAGAGACACACAGTTGTGAGTTTCGGTTGGGGGATGATGTGTGTTTGTGTGTGTGTGTGTGTGGAGGAGGGGGTTCAGGATTGGAGATCTGACCGATGAGACACAAATCCAAGTGCTGTGTCATTAATTCCTCTAGAGGCATAAGCATACCGGAGACAGAGATGGCGAGATGGGAAGATTGAGCATGAGTGAGAGAGAGAGCAGCAACAACAGGAGGAAAATATGTCTGAGGGAGAAAAAAAAAAACGTCCTTCACCCAACATCCAAAGTTTAGGCAAATAAATCACTTTTAAACACTCAGACAAACTTCTCAAACTTATCTGAATCATAACCAGGCACTCTCTGTGATGGAAGGTGTGGTTGAGTAAAGCTGCACTTTGTTAGGGAGTGCTTCGACTCTGTGTCAGTTCAGCGGAGACTGGAAATGCTCGAAATGGACTAACCATTACGTGATTCATGTAGTGTGCATCTCCAAGATGCTGCTCTGTGACAGCTTATGATTTTCTAATTTTCAGAGTGGTTTTGTGTCATGGTGGTTGCCACGGCGAGCGCCGCTGCTTTGCAGAATCTCACCCACCGTGCGCCGGGTCCCATGAGCAGATATCGCTATTAAACTGTGACCCAATTAATTTAATCTCCGCTCGCCGCATGCAGACATGAAAGTCCAGTCACCACTCGGTTGGGGGGAGGAGGGGTGTGTGTGTGTGTGTGTGTGTGTGTGTGTGGGGGGGGGGTTAATTTCACATCTCAGCACATACGCATTTGAGTTTCTAACAGGGGGGAGGAAAAAAATGCAATTACACGGCTGTGATCGTGAGAATAGGGCGAGAAAGGGGCAAGGATGGGGACTCATGGCAGCCCACGTTGGCTCTGTGTTAAATGGTGGTATTCTGTGCACCAATAGACTGCGGGTGAAGACAGGACAACTACCGTCTTCTCTGTGTGGGTTGAGTAAAGCCTAAAGTCAACAGATGTTTGCCTGCACATGTACACACACACACACACACACTCATTCGATTATTTCAACATACTGTATTTTTCTGGTCTGAAAAGACATGAAGTCTTTGCTAATTGCATCCGTGGCAAGTGGTAGCTATTTCTAAAAGCCCTAAGTGCTTACAGAAGTGCCTCCAATGATAAAACACACAGAGGAGACCAACCATTTGCGTTTCCACCCCGTTCCTAAGAAGCTTATTGCAAAAGCCACAAACATTTTAAAAAAATGCACATTAAACAGAATCATTACAGAGAGACTCGTGGCTGCCAGATGTGTTAGCATAAGCAGTTTGACGTGTTAATATAACCACATCAGGAGTCTAACGCTGCTGCACGTCTGCCAACAGAATAGCACTCTTTTTTTAGTTGCTACTGCCTGTCAAAGACACATACACACGCTACACTGTGGCTAGTTGCCACTGTGCTTTATTATCATTGCTGCTTCCCTGCTGGAAAGCTCACAAAGCCGCAGCACACGGAGCCGTCATAAGTGAAAAGAATCAGGCACGTAGGAAAAGCATCAAACACTAGCACCTAGATACACATCTGACTTTACTCAAGATGCCAGGAACTCCTCGTGTGTGCCTGGGCTGTGTTTTCCTAAAGGAGAGACGGTGTATTAAAGTGAAGCTCTCTACACAACACAAATCCTTTATCTTAGCTTGGAAGAGAAGGGATGGAGCGCAGGGCTGGATCTCAAAAGGGACATTCATGTAAGGCACGAAGCGCCTAATACGATGCTGCGTCGCTGGAGGAGTTGGAGGCTGCACTGCAAAGAGACGTGTCCACAGACGTGCAGGTTCACCATCAGAGCAGCAACACCAAAAGGAAACCAAAAACTTCCAAATAACCCTGATAAGCTGCAACAACGTTTAATAAGAGTATCAGTTTCCGATAAGGGAAGAATGAGAGAGAGAGAGACAGACAGAGATTTGGACAGGCTGCAGTGTGAGTGATTGCTGTGAAGGATGTGCTTGTGGTTGAAGCGTGGAGCTGCGTGGATGGAGATCAGCAATAGAGTGATGGGCTCCATTACCTACAAACGGTGGTAACCACAGATTGCTCCTCACGCTACCCTGTCTAATGGCCCATTATATCGCTTTACACCCCGTGCCAGTTCTTTATGCTACCTCCCTGACATAACCCTGTCATGAAGGCTCTATAAAAACAGATATATTTCTTTATTACTTCTCCTTAACATATCACCATGACTATCTACGCAGCACAAAGAAAGCTAATCTCGGAAAGTCCGCCTTCTCAGGCCCTTGAGGCAGACGCTAAGACAGTTATTGCCTTGAACTGTCACCCGCTCCCTCTACCATTCATTGCCAACACAATGGATGTTTTATTATAATCAAATGAATGCAATATCTTCCCATAAATACCCTACTTAAAAAGTCATTTTCTCTGCCTGCAATATGGCCGTCGCGCCACAAGGTGCGGCATGTTTAATTCAGATCCAATGCAATTTACGCACTCATCATTCAGCTCACACACAAACATGCACATGCTTCTTTTAACATATGGAGGGCATACACTACCTACCTGCAATCCCAGCTCCCATTACCATGGAGAGAAATGCATCAGACCCGTATTTATCTCCCAGAAACATGCAGTATTCATTACAGACCAGCACTCCACCACTCCATTTCCACTGCATCAAAGATAGAGGTCTCGCAGCAGATCTTTGTACAGATAGAGAAAGTTATTAAAAAAACATTTCCACCCTGGAGGAGAGACGGACACTCTGAATGCCGACCCGGGCTATGGCTTTATAAAACTTCAAAAAAAAAAAAAAATGCATGGTTAGATCAATTTTCGTATCCATGGCTAGATATAGTGTCTATATCTAGAAATCCAGAAGCAGCAATCTGCCTCCACCAGTCCTCCATGAGCAATAAGGGATTATAATTTCTTAGAGCATTAAGGCACTGGGGGTGGCTACATCTCAAGAAAAGCCTTAATGCGCTACCAGCAGTGTCCTAACTTACTAAAAGACTCATTTTCTCTAATCACCAGAGTAAACACTGCAGGCCTACAAACTGATTTCTTTCCTGCCTTCAATTCAAGACAAAAGGTACGCCTTACACTCCTCACCTTTACCACCAGAAGGACCCCATTTTATACTCCAGTGACCAAATACAGAACACAGGGTCCATAACCGTGCCAATCCTCCTTTCATTTCATACGTTCATTTCTAAATTTCACTCATGACAAAAGCAGAACAGGAGGAAAAGAGAAGCCCATAGGAGAAAACATGGAACAGCATTGGGTCGAAGGAATCCAATCTTTCACAGAGACAGCCTGACAGGCAGACACACACACACACACACACACACACACACACACACACACACACACACACACACAATCACCATTCCTGAATAACCCTGGAGTTACCGGGGAATGAAATAACAGGATTACGGACGCACTAGAAATCCTGCCGAGATGCCTGATAATGCAGTTTAGGACCGAGCATCACGTTGCTAGCAGGCAAAAGTCAAACTGGTTGTCTAATGAAAATATGCCAAGCTTTTCAGAGTCACTGAGCATAAAATTCAGAAACACAGGGTTAAGCTTTCTGCAGTGCAGCAAGACTGAAAGAAGCAAATTAGTGTTAACACTAAGATAAACCCTTTTTTTTTTTTTGTAAAAGATGCTAAAAGGGGGCGGCCATGTAGCACCATGATAGGCTCGCTAAGGACGGGATTATTGTTGTGTCAACAACCCCCACAGATAATAGTAATTACCGTCCTTGGTTTAGACTCCTCTGACGAGAGAAAGGCACTGGCTTAGCTGACAGCCAAAGCCTAATTACCGTGAAAGTCCAATTACCAGCTCCATTTCATTATTTATGTACCTCTACACAACCAAATAAAAAGAGGCTCGTGTAGCCCAGAGCGCCAAAACTAGTGACAGCTGTGCACAAGGATCTGAGGAAGAAAACAGAAATTCAAATAGCTGGCAATCTGTCTAGCTGTTTATGAAACTGATAGTTTGTAATCAAGTCTGGGTACTTCTGTGTCCCCTTAAGGGCAATTGTACGAGGCAGAGACCTATCCTCGCCATGACTACACGCATCCGCCACTTCTTCCTGTTCACTCGATGACTTCCTATAGCGTCTACTCAGGAAATAATAGTCCTAACCTCCCTCCTTCTTGACTGCTCCCAACAGGAAACAGTTCATTCCTACCAGTGCACAGTAACAACACAGTGTGTGAGCAATCATAGTACCTTAACAGCCTGAAAATACAGGAACAGAAGATGGCAAATAAAGTTCACTAAAACATTTCAGTCTTTCTGGGATTTGGCGAGAAAAGGAACACTGTTAGCACTGCCTGGTATATTGTGCAGGAGAATTATAGAGTCATCTCAAAAGCTTTAGGACAGCAAAACAGACCATTATTCAGTCTGAAAGCCGAACTCAATGAAATCAGACCCAAGCCTGATTTACAGAGAAGTTAAAATCTTTCTCGCTACAGATGTTTCCCATCTCCCACTGCGGAGCCAGAGTTCAAATAAGCCAAAAAATATGAGCTGTGATATGTACATAAAAAATGGCAGATTTCAGCAAGTAATCTGAACGAGTGCGCGTGTGTGTGCGTGCATGTACGCATGCGCATTACTTGACTTTGAAATGAAATTGCTGCTTGGCGATCACTTTAGAACAGCTCAGCAATGTCCTTTTGTTTCCGCCCACGAAAAAAAACACAAGCTTTTGATTTTTATGCCCTCAAATAAATATTGCTGATCTATGAAGAACTAGTCTGGTGGTATAGGATTAGAATTATGCAAAAGGCACTCGAGCCAGAGAAACCCGATCAGGGGAAACTGGACACTAGCTTTTCTCTCACATGGTGTTCATATTCAGCTCAACCGTTTCTAAGTTTCTATCTGTACGTACTTTAACTTATCCTTGGATACGGCTCTTTGGGTGTGAGTCATCCAGGCAAGCGTCCACATTCTGAGATTAGTGTAAGAACTATCTTGAGTATAATAGGGTTTGTGCAAGACTGACTATAGCATCACTTAGTGCATGATCTGCCTTCTTCCAAAAGCCTTGAGCCCACACTGTACTGAGGACTGATATGAACTCCATCTGTTTATGATGTGTAATTTCCGTTTCTGGTTGTGTTAAATCTCTCCATCTTTCAGCCGTTGCCAGCACCTAAAGCCTGCCTCATGGCTTCCTAATTCAAACACAGTGAAATCAGCTCACTTTTCTGTTCACTAGGCATTGCACCAAGCAATCGCTTCACACTCCAAACCGGCAAAGTGTTCTCTCAGAGTGCACGGTGTGTACAATGAGATCCTGCCAGCAAGTGCCAAAGTGCTTAGCATTTAGATAACATTTGCGGAGGAAGGGTCCATTGCAGCTTGTGCGAGGGGCATCGTGAGCCTCGAAGGCCGGATCTGGTCCTGCCGTGCCTTGGCAATGAGGAACACAGCCCAGGCTGCCGTAACAGCTTGGAAGCTTGTAGGGGGTGATGGGACGCAGGAGGAGAAGAATTCATGTCGGGCTGAAAAAAGGGGAGGAGGGTGTGAAGGGTGTTCCATAATATATCCCACCCTGCCGAGTGCACAGTTGCTTATGGAGGACAAAAAAAAATATGTACAGATCATGACTAGGCTACATTGTGTGGGTTTTCTCCTTCCGTTAAGGTGTTCGATAGCGCTTTGCTGTGAGTCGGGGTTGAGGTTCTTGAGAAAGAAGAAACACTTCATATTCTAGAGGTTTGGAGTGTAGTGTTTGGAAATGGCTACACTAGGAGTGGCGTGAAGCTGAACGGAATGAAAATTCTGTTAGGAGATCCCAATTTGTTAGGCTCACTTTGCTTAAATACCTGACATGCTCAAATATTTAAAAAATAATAATAATAATAGTAAACAAAAGTAGAAAACAAATGGTAAAATGTATGGATTCAGAAAAGCTACTGATACAAAAAGCTTCATCGGATATCAATGAAGTATGGCTTACAGTTTGTATTGCTCGTTGTATATTTTTTCCCTTTGATAAATTCTTGAAAAAGTCTTGATTAATAAATGTAAAGCCTGTACCATCCATGATTAAACCTATTACGCTAAAAAATATGTTCTGTATTAAAGTCAGGATCTTACAGCCTTCCGTTCAGGACCAATGCTCCATTTATCAATTAGGTTAACAGAAGGGGGGTGCCCTGTTGTGAAGGGGGTTGTCACCTGTTAAACACACACACACACACACACACACTCACACACACACACACTTACCTGACCCAATGCACACTGGCAGAGCAAAGAAACAGAAGAATTTATTCACTTCTCATTCGCTTGCTAACTCCACTTCCCACAACATGATGATTAGCCTTGGGGTCTATGGATGTTAATATGGAAGTCATGTGAAATGACAATAAATGTGAGAAGGAGAAGACCCAGATGACATGCATAAGAAAGCAAAATGACAATTGGGAGCGAAAGGAGGCATTTAAATCTGCGATGCAAATCTCCCACGCATCTTTCAGCTCTTAAAAACCCTGCGAACTCCCGGGCTGCACTTCTTAACAAGGGCTGAGGCACCACCTGGCAAAGAGAGAGGCAGGCGCATCCCATCTTTTTCCATTCTGACAACACTAATACCACTGGGCTTATTGGCCTAGGAAAGAAAAAAAAAAAAGAGAGAGAGAGAGAGAGAGAGAGAGAGAGAGAGAGAGAGAGAGAAACAGAACCAAACAAGCAGGAGATTTAAAGGCAACAGCATGCAGAGGAAAAGACCTACCCAGAGCTACATATGGACAGAAATACAACAGGAAGCAAGGGGAAGAGAATGGCTGTGAGATTAAACTAGCAATCACTTACGTTTTAGACATAAACCTTTCTTTTGGGAAGGCAACAGAAAAGGAGAAAAAGCAAAAAGAGCAAAGGAAGGAAGGAAGGAAGGAAGGCATAAAAAATTGCCGCAACTACTCAGAGAAAGATAAATACTCTGAGAAAGATAAATAGTTGGAAGTACCTGCAGTAGTCTGCAGATACAGCAAGTTCTTCATACTTCATTATGTTTACAGCTCTCGTTAAAGACATGCATCATTGTGCTTTTAACAGCGTCTCGGTTTCAATTCACTTTTATTTGTATAGCAGCTTTTCCAGAAATATATGAGCCTTATCAAGACAAAAAGAAATGGCCATGTGTTTCATAAAAAAAAAAAAAAAAAAAAAAAAGCTGGCTTGCTGTACACACAATAGCTTCCCAGAAATATGCGATTCCCAGAGATATGGAATCCAGATTGATAAGATAATTGCTCTAATTATCAAATTGATCCTAATTGTCTTATTAAGCTGTCCCTCATTATTATTGTCCAAAAGCAGACGTAAGTAATACCTCTCGCCACACTGCTGCACAGAACGCACAAAGAATCCACGAACCTGACAAATCCTGGTGACACTTTATTTACATTATAATGTATTCATAAGACTCGCATACATATTTTATAAAGCGATGCTGAAGAATTTATGAAAGGCTTATGTCAAAACGCATCAGATGAGATCGGAGAGTTTATGCGACTTTGTCGTTACAACAATGGATTATCATTGAGTTGACTGATTGAGATACTGCATTACTGTAAAAAAATTTTTTATCCATATCTTGCGATGTAGTAGTTTGTTTTTTTAATAGTACTTTCGGGACACCGAGAAATTTGTAGAATGTACACGCAGAATGTTATTAATATAAATTTGATTTTAGCTGGAGGGCATAAAAATCATTCATTTGCCTGGAATATGGGATTCATAAATAAGAATAAGAACTTCCTATATCTTAATTTAATCTTATGAGGTGTAGTGAAAGCTGGATTCTTTGTCCTCTGCTAAAACGAGCCAAAAGAAGCAGCTGCATGCCGGTGAAACTGAAAATCCCTCGTACTGTACATTCAGCCTTCAGGCTGCTGTTGAGGAGGGCAAATTGAGCCTGCAGCCATCAGGCGACTGTGACAGGCTAATTTCTAGGCCACAGGGAAAGAGAATGGAGGAGAGAGACAAGAAGACAGAGTAGCCCAGGTGAGGAGGTGAGACAGGTCACCGCGTGTCTCTCTCTGTGATAAGTGCTCTCCCTGTGAGTCGAGTGTGGATGAGATAGCTAAAATTTTTAACAAGCTCAAAGAAGAGATCTACTAATTAAGGTTGTCCCTTTTTTTTCCCCCTCTCCTCACTATGCCGCTTTTATAAAATGTCTGTCTAATATCCCGTCACATCGATTCATTCCCTGCTTACCCCTCCCATCCCTGTGAACGTTGTATATTTATCCTGGCTGTGTGCCAGCAGAACTGAGAAAATTACTCAAAACATCTCACCATCAGTGTTTGTGGTTATAACGAGGGCGAGAGAGTAAAAGAGGCAACAAAATGCATAGCCACAACTGAGATGAAAAGGCGAAGCGACAGAAGTGACTAAGAAGGACGGATATAAATGAAGTGAGAGTGCAAAAGGACGGAGGCGGTGCGGGAGGAGTTAGCAAGGCAAAGAGTGCCGAGGCCAAATTTAGCTGTGAAAGAATTTGCCGAGTGTAGGCACTCGGAGAGGGCAAACTCCAGGACAATTAGCGTTTCAATATCTTTAACGGGAGTATTTATAACAGCAGGTATACACTTAAGCCTTCTTTCTTTGGTTCTGTGTGTCCATTACTATATTCAGAAATGTGTCAAAAACCTTTTTAATTTTACCTGTAGCCACGTTTCCATCCAACATCTATTACAAAAAAAAAAGGGGGTTTTGAAATGTTTGCTGATATCAGTGACATTTATTGATAATATTTTTACATATTTGGCATTGAACGTGGGTCACTTCTAAAAGCAGCTCTCTCTAATACCTCCTGTTTCTAATGTGCCCTCTTTAATATTCAATGTATTTGGGGAGGATGAGTTCACAATAATGTGTTGAAAGGCATAATACACACATTCCACTTTCAACGAGGCTTGAGTAAAATCCATAAACCTCAAATCATATAAGATATAAGGGCAGATAAGGCTGTAATAGATCATGTCAAAAATTGACGTGCAATATGTTTTCAAATCAACATTTTCCGTTCAAGTGGTGGAACTTTGTTACAGTGGTTCTCTGTGCTAGCATTAGTGTAAAAACTCTGACCTTACTCTGACCTTACTGGAGTAAGCACATACATGCAGTTAGTATCAAATGACTTCGGCCTCAGGAACTAACCTCAGAGAACATAATATTACTATCTAGCTATCGAAACTGAGAGCTGCTCTAACACTAGGCCTGAAAAAGCAATAAGTGGCATTTATTTACGTTACAACAAGGCAGATTAACATATGCTAAACTATAACTGTTAGCTAGGTTTTTAGTTTAGCATTAAAATTTCAAAGTCATAAGCCTTTGCTAACCTAGTTAAGATAGTTTACCACTTAGTTTGTTGTGGTAAAATCATCAGAGCTTTGCCCTGTCCAATTCTTTCTCTTTCCTCTCTCCTCACTTTTGGGCTCCACTTTTATGTTTATAATTGAAAGACACCGAATGTAATGACTTCTAAAATCATGTAATGAGAATATACATATCCTAATGGATATATTATGTGATTCCCAGACCTCCCAGATATCTCCCAAGTCTGGAAAACCCTGTATTACCTTTCAAATTCCACAACATTAGCATAAAATAATGCTAGGAAAAAGGAGAAAGTCTCTTTACTTGAATGTAAAGTTGAACAATTAGGTATAATAGAAATCGTAACCATTTGCCTTTCATTGTCTACCTCTAAAAGGTGGAAGGAACGAGCTGGAGTGGTTAAATGGTATAATTTAACTGCTGGATTGTGCCATTATCCATGCTTCCACAGCTGGGTCACGGCTCTCCGGTGCAAGTGTTCTGGCTGCACAGCAGTAGCTCCACCCATATTCTGTTGGAAACAAGAGTAATGCCACAGACAAAATGAAGATTTGGGCACAACATTGGCAGAGTGGTGGCCGGATTAAGGAAAAGACGGGAACCGTTAATTATAGAGAAGAGTGCGATGTCTGTGTTTGATTATATACTGTAGCATGTTAATGGGTCTGTGTCTTATAATTTCAGGTGAAAAGGTGCTGCCGTCTTATGAATGCTGTTCACTGTGGATATCCAGTGAGACAGAAGATTTCTAGCCTAATTCTGGTCAATTTAATCACGCATCACGTTTTTGTTCTTCTTGATTCAGCTGCTCCTGTTACGGGTCGCCACAGCGGATCATTGGTCCGCATATGTGATTTGGCACAGTTTTTACACTGGATGCCCTTCCTGACGCAACCCTCCCCAGATTTATCCGGGCTTGGGACCGGCACTCGGAGTGCACTGTCTTGTGCAACACCATTGGATGGGGCTGGTTCCCTGGCCTGGAATCGACCCCGGGCCCCAGCGGTGACAGCACCATGGCCATGGTTTTGCAATGTACATGACCATTAGGTCACCTGGCAAATCCCACCCACCAAACAGCTCTCCCCTATCAAATGACATTCACCAACCAGGGTGAAGTCTAACACACGCTTTCTCCGAGACACGTGAAGCACGCTGACCACTTCTACTCACAGGGTGGCGTAACACTCTTACAGGAACTCGCTATCTACCTTCTTCCACATACGTGAGCTCAGAGATGCCTGCAATTGGCTAGTGTCTCTGTGATTGACAAGGGAAAGAGAGAGCATGTCCCGCCCACCCACAGGGCACGGCCAGTTTTGCTCCCTTGACTCCTGGCCATGGATAGTTGTGGCATTCGTACTCACAACCACCTGATGATAGGGTGCATGCCTTTTTGTTTTTTTTTAACTGACAAAGCAAAACGTACGAGCTAACAGGCTGCTGCAGGAAGTGGCATCATTACATAAACCACTTTGACCATGAAGTCAGAAACTCAGCTATGCTGTCAGACCGAGACTGTTTTCTGAGTGTCTTTGTGCCAATATGTGGTGTTTA
>CM040983.1:22013464-22015964 GCA_022985145.1 Pangasius djambal | reverse complement strand
GTTCCTTCCCCAAACTACCACAAAGTTAGAAGCACACGATTGTATAGAATGACTTTGTATGCTGTTGCATTACAATTTCCCTTCACTGGAACTTACAGGCCAAAACCTGTTCCAGCATGACGATGCCCCTGTGCACAAAGCGAGCTCCATGAAGACATGGTGTGTGAAGGTTGGAGTGGAAGAACTCGAGTGTCCTGCACAGAGCCCTGACCTCAACCCCACTGAACACCTTTGGGATGAACTGGAGCACCGACTGCACCCCAGACCTCCTCACCAACATCAGCGTCTGATCTCACTAATGCTCTTGTAGCTGAATGAACACAAATCCCCACAGCCTCGCTCCAACATCTAGTGGAAAGCTTCCCAGAAGAGTGGAGGTTCATATAACAGCGAAGAGGGGACTAAATCTGGAATGGGATATTCAACAATCATACACGACGATGGTCAGGTGTCCACATACTTCTGGCCATAGAGTGTATTTGGTCAGATGTGTTGGACCAGAGGAAGCTAGAAACCATGCAACGTACCGACCTCACACATCTTTACTGCCTATTAGAATCCCTAAAACTAATGTTTCATTATCCAAAAATGGACTGAAATGACAATTCAAGTTGAACGTCAAGAAGAAAAAGTTCTTGATATTAGTCTGGTACCAAAATATTACTCATTGCTCACTGGTCAAATACTAAAAAGTGTAATTCTCTAACAATGTTTATCTTGACGACACAGGAACACCTGCTCAAATGCCAAATACAGACTCGTCTCCGAGCGTCATACAGTAATCATATTAAAATTCCTCCACTATATACCGTCTTTTATAATTCCAACTATAAACAGTTTTCCTGGCTGAACATTATCAGCCAATGTCTAACATGTACATAAAGTCCCCATGTAACGCTCTGTAAGCTGTGAGCTGATTCCTAATGCTGCTGTATTTCCTTCTGAAACAGGAAGTCAAAGTACTGGCATGTTGAAGTGCTTGACTGATTTTGAGATACATACAAATTTGACAGTAGCTTAGCAAACTAGCTAAATATGGAACGGCAAATGGTTTAATGAGCGCCATTTTCAACTGTGGAGGATTTCTCACCACTGCCTTCACCCACGCCTGTCTAATTTAACGAGGACAATATCCTTGACAACGAGTGTGTTTTTGGAATTATGCCGTGCATGTCTGAGCCGAGGTTGAGTGCCAGCGGCGCTGATGGTGACGGAGAGCCTGTCTATACGGTAGATATGGTAGATTAAAGTGATATTACTCATTGTTACTGGTGGAGAAGCCTTGATGGTTTATAAAGACGGAATCACATTCTCGATCAGTCTGAGGTAGCGACATTAAAGCACTGATCAGCCCCAAGCTGGTAACAT
Organism: Pangasius djambal; assembly: GCA_022985145.1. NCBI lineage: Eukaryota > Metazoa > Chordata > Actinopteri > Siluriformes > Pangasiidae > Pangasius > Pangasius djambal. Next base: position 22,014,596 of record CM040983.1, on the reverse strand, counting down.
TCATCCGAAAAGTGCTTGTCACATAACTTCCTCCCCCAGTCCAAAGACACGCGTTGTAGGCTGACTGCCATCTCTAAATTGTCTGTAGTGAGTGAATGGGTGTGTGTGATTGTGGGTTGATGGGTTGGTGTCCCCTCCTTGTGCCCAGAGTCCCCTGGGATAGGTTCCAGGCTCCCCGACCCTGTGTAGGATAAGCGGTACAGAAAATGGATGGATCTCCAAAACCTTTTGATATTTTTTTCTAGATACGTATACTGGTGTCAAACTGGTGTCCATACAAAGGGACGGGTACCGAAAGCATAAAAAAACACCCATTTTGATTCCAGGTGCACTTTAAACAGGCAGTACAGGCATTTTTACCTGCATCTCAGACACTGAAGAGCTCTTTTGAATTAAACGAAATGTTTATATCCAGTAACTTTTATTGTTACCTGACCTACTCAGCTCCTCTCAAAAATAAACCAAAGCCATTTAAATACTTCTGTGTGTTTAAAACATTTGTGACGTCTACAAACTAAATCTATTTCTCATCTACTCCTCAGTTCAGTATAACTAGCTAGATACATCCAACCGAGAACATGAAACTAAAGCGAGCCGGTCTGCGAGAATGTGTAAAAAGGTAAAGTTCGGCTCTAGCAAGCGGTTTTACGCTTCTGCTTTAATGAGAAAATACTGATATTATTTGACCAGAGGAAGTAAGGAAAACGCCCCCTCAACTCAGCAATCCTACTTGGGAACTCTGAATGGTCTTCTCAGCTTCCGAGTTCCTCTGAGCTCAGCAAGTGACGTCAAATCAACGTGGTTGCTCACAGCATCAGCAGTAACCCAAGTAGCACTTCTTACTGTTAAATAAATTATGCTGTATATACAAGTGTTTACTTTAGATCAGTCACCATACAGACATATTCGCTTGTTAAATCTATAACACTGACTGATTAGAAATATGCTTTCGCTAAACGACGCAGAGAAGCTAGTTCATGCGTTCATCACGTCCAGACTAGATTATTGTAACGCGTTACTGCCTGGATGTTCGTCTAGGTGCATAAATAAACTCCAGTTAGTTCAGAACGCAGCAGCGAGGGTCTTAACTAGAACCAGGAAATACGAGCATATAACTCCAGTGTTAGCTACA
>CM040983.1:21980519-22013364 GCA_022985145.1 Pangasius djambal | reverse complement strand
ACTCAGGGATGTTGAGTCTTATAGTGATCTGGTGTGCTTGGATGCTGTCTTCCTCACTCTCACTGGTCACTCAGGTTTGTTGGCGGTGAGAGTGACTGTGAGCTTTGCACACCAGGGATCTCTCACGTCTTTGTCTCCCTCTGGTTCTCCTTTTAGTTATGCTGTAATAGTTAGTCCTGCCGGAGTCCCCTGTACTTTACGTTTATCTCCACACTGTGTGTGTGACCGTTCCTAACCGCTCTCCCTCTCTTTCTCCGAGTTACACCCCTGAGCTGCCGGTGTTCCAGATGCCCACCGCCCAAACACCACCAATCTGGACCTGTCCACCGGCGGCGCCTCATTCTGCCATGAAGACGCCTCAGATGTTTTCTATGGACTACACAAATACACATTTACACACACACACACACACTCCTGTTAACCCATATGAGGATGGGTTCTCTGTTGAGTCTGGTTCCTCTCAAGGTTTCTTCCTATCCCCATCTCAGGGAGTTTTTCCTTGCCACCGTCTCCTCGGCTTGCTCTTCAGACACACTCTCACACTTCATCTTACTTTTTTGTTTGTGTAAAGCTGCTTTGAGACAATGACATTGTAAAAAGCGCTATACAAATAAACTGAATTGAATTGAATTGAATTGACTATACAGTTCACTGTTTTGAGGAAGAAAATATGCATCACTCATCACAGATAGCTGACTAGCTTGTAGCTAACAAAAGATGAACATGTTTTTTTTCCCACTTTGTAGCTCGAATGCACGGAGGTGGAAAATGATGTAATTCCTTTGTCTTTCCACTACCAAGAACGCTGAGTTTAGCATGTGCTTTGGTACTCTGGCACTTTTTGTGAAAACGTAAAAACCTAACATATACAATCTTGTTAATAAAATGCTAAAATTAAACTGGGTTTAAGTGAACATTTTGTTCATGATCTTGGAAAGGATTTAAATCTGTTAAGAGCTTGCATTATACCTAATACGATAAGTACACAAGGTTTCAGTCTCTTTAGTGAATTCGATTTAATGAAGTTGCTTCCCACGGAGGAACATTTCATGTGATTCTTATTCTATTATTGATTTTCATTTATTAAATCCATGAAAATAAATGTGCACTTTTATTTAGAGAATATTTCCCTAATAGAGTGTATGAATAACTCCAGACCTGGGGAGTCTAAGCCCTGCACAATCGGAGGTTCTCACCTGCTCCAGCTCATTAAGGACTTAATAAGCTGATCAGTTGGATCTTGTGCGTCGACAGGTCGGGGGGTCCCCAGGACTGAAGTCAGCAACCTCTGCAAAGGAATATTCAAACAGTGAGAGGTTTAATAGTATCAGAACTAGTCTGAACCATATACGGTAACTCTTCTCACTGTACTGTGAATGCGAGAGCATCAAATAAGGATGGTAATGTGAGAGGAGGCATAAAGATATGTAGCAAACACACCTCAAGCCAAGGTAAACACATCAGTAGAGAGGCCAATAATTGCAGTACGGGTCTCTCTGGGTTGTTAGCTAGCCTAGAAGCAGTAGATAACAGCCGGATCGGTGGCCACTGACACAATGCCGTTATCTTCACCTGCTCAAATTGACCGTCTATCAATTTGGAGCTAGAGGAGTGGCAAAACGAAGAGAAAGTCGATCATGGCAGCCAAACAGCACAACAGCCCAGAGGACATTAGGTCAGGCTTGTCAATGAACAGCAGCGAATGAGCATGAAGCAGGCTTCGATGATGTGAGCAAGCCCGGGAAAACAGCTGAGGAGACACACATCCAGATCTGCTACGAGGGCTTTTTAATTATCTGCTCTATCTGGGCGGCAAAACAAGCGACTCTTTATATAGATTATATAGCAGGAGTCACCAGTTACCATATGAAACCACAAGAGCCATTACTGTTTGTATGTGTATATTTTTGGGTACACATTCGCATATTCATGTAGAGAACAACTCCACCCCAAACCTCCACAGGGTTATGCAAAACATATAAACACGCACGTTTTCGTCTACATCTCATTCTCTCCTGTGTCTCTCCTGCTAATAAGTCACACTTTCTGCATCATGTGGTGTGTGTGTGTGTGTGTTTGTGTGTGTGTGTGTGTGTGTGTGTGTGTGTATGTGTTCTGGCCCTGAAAACTCGCCCAGATTCCTAGGAGAGCCCACAGCCGGGCGATAATGAGAAGGGAGACAAAGAGAGCGTGTCAGGAAGTAGATTCTTTCTGCTGTGCACCATCTGGAAATGGCGAGGTAGATAAACAAGTACACCCTCTGTATCCCTCCCTAACACACACACACTTCTCGGATTTTCATGGATTCGGGCTTATCAATCGTCGGCCAGATTCAAAACCAAGAGAAGAGAAAACAAACGAGAGGCAGAGTGAGGATGTGGGGGGAAAAGAGGAGTATATTTTCACTCAACAACAGCAACCCTAAAGAGATCATGACAAGGTCTTTGATTTACCATCGAGTCAGTCCTTTTTCTCGGATCTCCAAATATATCCACAGAGTGAATGAAAATCAGAGGAAAGCAGCAGACAAATGCATCTCCAAAACCTGGAAGAGAGACCTGGATGAGGTTAGCAATGTGTGAGGCCCGCGATCAGGGACGTCGAAGCGAGGCTTAGCACTGAAACCCTGGACTTCAGAGTTTTATTTATACTGAACTGTCTGCAAAGAGAGGGCCTATACCTTTAGGCCACTAATGCGAACAAGAGTACAGCTGGGACACGAAATGTGAAGCAGGACAGACAAACAAAGCCGCGGGAAAAACGAGGAAGGAGAGAAATAATAACGGTAAGGAGTTTCCTTTTGGTTATGTAAAAGGAGTCACACTTGAATTTCTCCATAATTCTGCCCCATTTTTCTTGGTTTTTTTTTTTTTTTTTTTTTTTTTGCCTTTTCTCATTCACACTCTTACACAAACATAGGGAAAATCCTGAGCCTCTACTAATCCACTGATGTGAGTGCCAAGTTAAAGCCTAATGAAGGCAACAATGGCATTTGCTTGCTGTGTGACGAATGAGTCTGCTCACGAGTGGCTCTCAAACAAGAAGAGTGAGAGGTGGAGGAGTGGCCTGTCAATTTGCAGTGCATCAGAATCAAACAGCCTGCCCTGATTCGCAGGAACTATTTAAAAAAAAAAAAAAAAAAAACATTCAGACCTAGAAGAAGAAAAGTGAGACGTGGAACTGCTCAAAATGACCACTTCACAAAACAGTTAAGAAAAAAAACCCCCAGTAACTCACGAAATGAACAGAATCAAGACAGATGGCGAAGACTCTGATTTCTGACAAACCAAACGCTGGGGAACGTGCTACGTCTTCAGTGAACATGTGATAACGTGAAAACATGTGCACGTGATAACACGTTATACGTTTGTCCCCATTTACATGTTAAGACCTGCTGTCTGCATGGATTCACACTTCTATATTAAGGATTTGTAAATGTCGATGGTCCGAGTCTTATTAAAAGTTCTAGGTCCCCAAGATGGCTAAAACTAATTACAGCACAGCAGGTGTTGCTTGAAGAGAACCAAAACAAGAGCATCCACACACATGCACTGCACAGTATGGACAAAATATTTCACAAACTGCTACACAACATACTGGGTTTATTGCTACACAATTTGACAAAACTTGCCAGTGAACACTTAAGAAATCTGGGATAAAGGGTAATTATGTTTGTAAAAATAAATAAATAAATAAAAAATGTTAGATTACTGTGTGTCACTACATTTGTCACACTGTGTGAATGCCTGTGCCTGTGAGTCAGAATGCTTACAGAACAGTCATCACTCATCTTTTTTTAAATTAACACACAATAGGTTGTTGCAAGCCTAACACGCACGCACGCGCACACACACACACACAAGCACACACGCACACACACACAAGCACACACACACACAGAGGAAAACGACTAAAAATCAATACAAATGAGCAATTCATTAATCTATGTATCTATCTTGTTTTGTAACTATCTGAAATGTATTCAGAGCACCAATTTGCAGCACATTTAATTCAATTCAATACAATTTGTTTAACGCTTTTAACAACAGACACTGCCACAAAGCAATTTCACAGATGTAGATTTAGATCCAGAGATGACAGTGGCAAAGATCAACTCCCTGAGAATGACAAAACCTTAAGAGGGAGGAACCAGACTCAGAAAGGAGCCCACCCTCACCTTTGTGACTCCAGATAAGTCATTGTAGTATACAGGAGTAAAAGAGAGGAAGGTTAAACAGTACTACGCGTGTTGAAAGAATGTTCAGTATGAGTTGACTGTGAATAAGAGTCCTGGGATGAGTGCAAGTCTTCATGATTACAGCAGCAGTTCTTTGTTACAAATCTACAGACACACTCGGGTGTAAAATGATGCTCTTACTAAACGCATTATCATGATCAGCTGTCCCACAAAGAAACATTTACCATTTTTAACTAGGATTTTATTGTCATTCCTCTATATAGTTTGTATACACTGGAACGAAATGTCGTTTCTCCGGGACCGTGGTGCAACACATAACAGTACACAAGACTACATAAAGCGCAGACACACAACATTGTAAAACAAGTACAAGACAATAAATACACAAAACATGGACTGTAATGATATGTTTGAATGTAGACAAAATTGTACAGGTGAACAAAACTTTTTACAGAAGAACATAGAGATGCTGACATATATGCTGACAATTTCCCCAGAACAAAGACTTTCCAGTCAGAAAATGCAGACTGGGACTCCCAAATGGTATAAATGTCTACGGTTCTGCCCTTGTAGAATAATAATTCAAATCCTGATGATCCACAGCCATTGTAGCCAATCACGTGCATCAGTAGTGGCAGGTGTGGTGGCTTCATGTAACTTGGAAGAGGCACATGTTAGCCCTCATCCTCCCAGAGTGGTAGCTCTCACGTGATGGCGAAAGTCCTAGATAATGCCTGGCAACTGGCAAATGGGAGAAAATTGCAAGGAAAAATACAGACTGAAGAACGTTGTGCTGCTTGATGTCAGGAATAGCCACAGTAAATCAGCACAGTCTCTCCAAACTAGCCTTAGTGATGCGATTTCAAAAATGTCTGAATGTTGAAAAGACCACCTGCTCCAGAGAGGAGGCGTATGGAAAAGCCATTTCCATTACATCTGAGAATGATTTCTATTAAGGTGAAACTCCTTACGCAGCTCTTTGCTGGAAGGCTTTTGGACCATTAGGCCAGCAGCAGGTGCCAGCTGAGGGATCCTGGCTGCAACTTTGAATTCTCAGGCTATGACGGATGGAGTCTAATCTCAAAAAGACTTACAAATTCGGGGAAGTCCATCTGCGGTTGGCAGCTTGGTGAAGACGGCGAGGTAAAGGAACAATCTGGGGGGATATGAAGGCAATCCGGCGAGCGAGACAATTCATTTATATCTAAGAATAAATCCTAAAGCAGACGCTGGCTGCTCAAACTGTTCGGTTTAAAACAAGAGTCTCTCTGTAACAAAGACGTAAAACACATGGGTAAACAGTGCAGGTCAGGCCGCTGAATCACAGCTTTGATTTAAACAACTGTGCATCTCTCAAAAGAATGAGATTAGTCACTCCTTAGTCCTGATACATAATTGCCTATTCTGATTACTTCAGCAGTTAATGGCTGGACCTATTCTTTAAAATGTTTTTGCTGCACGTCCAAGAGACTTCATCAATTCGGCTAAAAGGAGGCACGGTCCTTGGAATTTCAACATCTGCACTTGTTTCACACCTACAATGTCATTAAACTCCAGAGTCAAACAGTGCATTAACAACTTCCATAAGGTCCATGAAGTGTGAATCCCGTACTAAAGTTTAAACGGAGTAGTTTGCATAATGCAGTGAGATGTACAGGCTGTCTCAAAAGTCCATACATGGGGAAATGAACAATTTTTTAGCAAAATGTCTTCCAACATTTTTCAGACTTAGTTTATGTTATTTTCCAGATAGCCTTTAAGAATGCCTTTGACAAAAGAAGAACGGATTGAAATCATTCTCGTGGCTGGATCGGGTAGCGGTCACGAGGTTGCGATGGACATGCAATTACATGCGGAACACCAGACGTGTTAACACGAGTTCATCATGAGTGGGAGAGATGACTCCGTGTGTGTTTACCCTGTCGTATACTATTAATACCCGGAAAATGCACTGAAAGCAATGAAAAATGCAATGTGACCCGCTGGACATGAAAGCCTGCGTTACATAATAGAAACGATCAGGATTCAAATTCTGCTAATCGGCGACCTTAGTGAGCAAGCGAGCCATTTTGAGACCTGTAGCATCCTCTCAACTAGCAAGCTCTTGATAGATAGCTGCCTGGGGTAACATGTGTTTGCGTACCTGAAGTACCTTCGAGCCATTTTAAGAAGCGTTCATGCTGATAAACTCACACTGAAACACACCGTGCCACAAACACCATGACACCTCATCACTGGCACTGCCATCGCTGGCAGAATTTATATCGAGTCACGACGTAGGTTTCAGTGAAATATCCGGATATTAAAAGGAGTTGAGTCATGTTCGTAGTGCAGCTTATTTCTACAGTGTTCATTTCGAAATGGGAACGTTTCTGGTTAGGCGAGAAGGAAAAATGAACAATTCTCATTAAACTTGTGCATGTTCATGTTATATGTTGCATTTCTCAAGTCAAGAGTTACAGAGGACAGACATGCCAGACATTGCTTCGGTATGCTTCCCTAAACCTGATATTTTTTTCTGGGCTTTTTTATTTCATGGTGGGTTGAAAACAGCTCAAACATGCTGCACACCCGTTATTAGAAAAACAATACTGTACCAAATAAGAGACACGTCTTTTGGATTTCAACAGGATCAGGAAAAAAGAAATCTAATTTGTTCGTCCAAATGAAACCAATGATTACTGGCCAGCAACAATAATACCCTCATCATTCATTATTTATTCTGTGTCACATGAATACAGACGCAAGTGTTCTAACTAATAGTCTGTGCTAACTTCGTTAATTAAATCTCTGATTGTGGTTCTCAACAACTGGAGGCACTGATCTGCCCTTTAAAGCAAAATTGTTCAATTTATTTGAGATCGTTTCTGTTCCCTTGGGGCCTTGTCAGAAACACGAAAAAAAAAAAAAAAACCTCAACATGCCCTCAATTTTGCCATAAAAATGCTGCTGAAAAAGAACACCTACAAAAAAAGCCTGCAAAAAAAATACCCAAGCAACACATGAAGGCATTCATCTCCACCACATTTCTTTGAAACACTAGGTTTTTTTTGTTTTTTTGCCAGAATGAGGGTGAAGGTGGATGCTGAAACTGTGAACAGTAAACAGACGGAGGAGGAAGGACTTGTGAAAGTTTGCATTATTTTTTTCCCCACAGTGAAAACAAAGCTTGGAGGCCACAATTGACCAAATAATATTTCAAAGGCACCGAGCAAACGCAGAAAGAGTTCCAATGCAAAGTGCCGACTGGAGTCAGCTATTGGCAAGTGCACAGACACTTCTCATCCTGCACTCTCCCTTTCTCATCCGTGCATGTGTGTGTCTGTCTGTGTGCTTAATATAGGGGAGTTAAAAAAAGAAAGAAACAAACAAAGGGAGGCAGAGAGAGAGAGAGAAAGCGAGAAAGAGAGAGAGAGAGAGAGAGAGAGAGAGAGAGAGAGAGGGATTCTGCTAACACAGATAGTGTGGTTATCAAAGTGAGGAAGCAGCTGAAAACAGTCATTGTTTTATCTGGACTAAGCTTTGATTGTTGAGTGACACAAAGAGAAGCCTTTCACAGACGAGAAAGAGAAACTGTCCAAGCTCTGAATGCACAACTTCCACAGAGAAGTAACCTTCCTGAGAGGTGGAGTAAGCCTTCAGTGAAACTTAGCTCAGGATGGTCTGAAGAAAGACACACAGTTTTGGGTAAAAGCAGAGAAGAGCAGACGAGCTGGATGACACAGACGAGGTTGGTGTCCTCGTCCCCAGCCTAACTGCTGAAGCATGGTGAAGTCTTGTACAGCAGGAGTCCTGTACCCACTGTTCACCTAGTCCTGATAATTAGACGACTCAACCTGCTTTAGCTTCTGATGAGAGTGATGTCTTTGATATACAAACACTGCCTGCAGAGAGGGCTCACACAGGGTGTCAGGGCCACGGGTACACACAAATACACAAGCTCTCTCTCTCTCTCTCTCTCTCTCACACACACACACACACATGCACACATACACTTCGGCCTGGATCAAGGAGAGTTAGTCCACCTTGTTAAGGGCAAGGCCAGGTGGTACAGGTGAGATTGGAGCCAGACATGCCGTCTTCTCGCAGGCAGAATTGAATTATTGATCAGCCAGCAGATTGCGTTATGAGGAATTCATGTATCTGTGGCTGACTTGCCCGATTCCACCGAGCCAGTGGCAGTGTGAAATAGTGTTAGGGAGGGGTTGAAGGAATTGTGCACTTTAAATCAGGATTATTTTCAGAGAGCGAGATTGCACTTAGACAAGTCAGGGCAAACAGAATCGATCAGTCTGTTGGTAGTTGAATACCGAGAGCTGGCTATGTCTGGTTGCCCCCAATGCCCTAAGCTTTACTCTTCAGTCAAAGGGTTTGTCATCTGAACGTGAGGGAAATCGAATTCTCAGGTCTCAAAGCTGATCAGTAAAAGTGTGTGCGTTTGTGTGTGTGTTGGGGAGGTCTTACCACTGAGCCCGACAGGGGGTCTGGCCCAAGCATTAGCCACTCCAGCCTACACCGCAATCACTCTTGGATTGATTGGAAGTCTGTCGAGGGGTATTTATAGTTAGTCACTTAAGAGTGTATATATAGGAGCCATTCAACCTGACAGCACTGGCAAACCTTTTCCGAATACCTAAGAAACCATTCTGCTGACAGAATTTGTTTCACACCACCTTTGTGAACCCTCTTCAAGTGGAAATCCCCTCACCTCACCCTGGAAAATCCAATTCCTAAACACTCCCCTGTCTGGGACTGGTCTGAATATCACATGGTTCCATTTATTTCACAGATGGTCATTTCAATTTCCATTAGGGCTGCAACAAATATTTAATTGATCTGACAAATTTCATAATTAATCTGAAAATGAATACAATTCAAATTGTCGACACGTTTAGTATTAACCCTGTAACCTCCATTGTGTTAGATTTTTGTTTAGTTTAGTTTTTGTTATTAAATCCTTATGATGAATTAAGTCTTGAGCTTTTTTTTTTTTTTTTTTAAATCGTTACAGGATTTTCAATATTTGGGACAGTATTCCACAGAATACCTGAAAAGCAAGACCATTATTGATATCATGATGTTGACTTGGCTCACAGTTCTCTCCAAATCAGTGTTCTAGAAAGACATATAAAAATGATTAGAGTATACACAGGACTGTGTTTCTGCCAGTGGCTCTTATTTGGTTCATTATTTCTTCACTGAAAGTTCACTGTCAGCTACAGAGTCTCGTTATTGGGCAGAGTTTAGCGTGTCCTCTGGCACAAATATGAGTTCTGTCGGTTCTTCAGTCAGTGGCCTAGATTAACACAGGGCATAGCAGTGTAACGCTGTAATGAGCGAGGTTACACTACTACAGAGCATGGCACAGAGGACTGAAATCTCAGTACAAGCCTTTACTATTCACTATCTTTCCGGGCTGGAAGCCTAGTGAAATCTCACAAGGTTAAAAAAAACCTTATAAGAGGCCTTTACACTGAAATCCAGTGTAAGACTTGCTCTAGTTTAATATCAGATATAATATTATACAACAAAATGCTGCAGCATTAACTGTGGTTGCTCAGTCATCTTCTCAGCTAACCTTGTTAACCACCAGAGTGCTTCAGCAGTATGTCGCCAAAGCTATAACACTTGAGAGCTTTTTTAAACGGAAAGCAAAAGCTATGCTAGCGTAAGCGTCTCCAGGCACCATTAGAGCGCTGAAGTGTGACGGCATACTGGCTGTTGACCTTGTTCCCGTGTTCATTTCACCTCTGGGGAATCTTTCTCTCAAATCAGCACCTCAGGTATAGAAACCTCAGGTGCAAGAAAATCATTCGAAAAAAAAAAAAAAATATATATATATATATATATATATATATATATATACACTGCTCAAAAAAATTAAAGGAACACTTTTTAATCAGAGTATAGCATCAAGTCAATTAAACTCCTGGGATATTGATCTGGTCAGTTAAGTAGCAGAGGGGGTTGTTAATCAGTTTCAGCTGCTTTGGTGTTAATGAAATTAACAACAGGTGCACTAGATGGGCAGCAATGAGACGACCCCCAAAACAGGAATGGTTTTACAGGTGGAGGCCATTGATATTTTTTCCTTATTCATTTTTTCTGACTGTTTTTCACTAGTTTTGCATTTGGCTAGGGTCAGTGTCACTACTGGTAGCATGAGGCGATACCTGGACCCTACAGAGGCTGCACAGGCAGTCCAGCTCCTCCAGGATGGCACATCAATACGTGCCATTGCCAGAAGGTTTGCTGTGTCTCCCAGCACAGTCTCAAGAGCATGGAGGAGGTTCCAGGAGACAGGCAGTTACTCTAGGAGAGCTGGACAGGGCCGTAGAAGGTCCTTAACCCATCAGCAGGACTGGTATCTGCTCCTTTGTGCAAGGAGGAACAGGATGAGCACTGCCAGAGCCCTACAAAATGACCTCCAGCAGGCCACTGGTGTGAATGTCTCTGACCAAACAATCAGAAACAGACTTCATGAGGGCGGCCTGAGGGCCCGACGTCCTCTAGTGGGCCCTGTGCTCACTGCGTTGCACCGTGGAGCTCGATTGGCATTTGCCATTGAACACCAGAATTGGCAGGTTTGCCACTGGCGCCCTGTGCTTTTCACAGATGAGAGCAGGTTCACCCTGAGCACATGTGACAGACGTGAAAGGGTCTGGAGAAGCCGTGGAGAACGTTATGCTGCCTGTGACATCGTTCAGCATGACCGGTTTGGTGGGTGGTGGATGGTCTGGGGAGGCATATCCATGGAGGGATGCACAGACCTCTAGAGGCTAGACAATGGCACCCTGACTGCCATTAGGTATCGGGATGAAATCCTTGGACCCATTGTCAGACCCTACGCTGGTGCAGTGGATCCTGGGTTCCTCCTGGTGTACGACAATGCCCGGCCTCATGTGGCGAGAGTATGCAGGCAGTTCCTGGAGGATGAAGGAATTGATACCATTGAATGGCCCCCACGCTCGCCTGACCTAAATCCAATAGAACACCTCTGTGACATTATGTTTCGGTCCATCCGACGCCGCCAGGTTGCACCTCAGACTGTCCAGGAGCTCAGTGATGCCCTGGTCCAGATCTGGGAGGAAATACCCCAGGACACCATACGTCGTCTCATTAGCAGCATGCCCCGACGTCGTCAGGCAGGCATACAAGCACGTGGGGGCCATACAAACTACTGAGTACCATTTTGAGTTGCTGCAATGAAATTTCAGCAAAATGGACTAGAATGCTGCATCATTTTTTCACTTTGATTTTCGGGGTGTCTTTGAATTCAGCCCTCACAAAACAAAAGCTGGACAGAAATTAGTTCATCTGAGTGTCCTAGGTTTTCCACTGCTACTGAAAATAAACTAAACAAATTAAATCCATCAGATTATTTAGACATAAAAACCAGTGGAATTTGGTTAGAACATTGGGAGCTCTTAGAGAGAGGAAATAGCCATGCCACCCTAAACCACATCTCAGAAATGTGACGTCAGAAAGGCAGCAGAAAGAAGGAAAGTTTGGGATCTGGTGGACCGGCTGCTTTAAAGTTTTAGTGCGGTTTCGCAGCAACTGGCATGGAGTTTTTGTTACTGTTACAACAGTAACATGCCTGCATTCAGCATAAACCAAATTTATCATGCTCAACAGAGCTGGAACAGATCCTGGGGCAGCTGTGGCACTGTTTTTCATTCCAAGCTGCAACATTTCTTGTCATTGGGAAACTGACAGGAGACGAGAAACACAGAACCGTTTGGGGCGAAATCTCATTCCACAGCAGGAGCAAAACAACAGAGTAATGACACACACTGATAGTCTGCACAACATCCCCATTCTGACTGTGTACTTTTTTTGTCCAATTTCGATTTCTCACAGAAATTTTCTGCCATGCAAACAAACTGAACATAAGGACTCTTAAACAACCAGCTTGTGCCCCTAGAATGCACTGCTATGCTTTTTCCTTAACTAATCACACACCCTAAGAAAGAGAAGAAAACTGAAGCGGACCCATTTGGCACAGATCTCTGCAGTAAACAGAATAACACGAAGCATACCCACTTCTCGAGCCTGGAGCGCAGTAATAAGGTTGCCTGACCCCACCCACATCCCTTCGCACACTAATCACAATAATTAGAGGTCTGAAAGATGCACAGATCAGTGACGTGAATCCCGCACGCTAGCACCTTAATGAAAAGCTAACTACAGAGTCGAAGCAGACGGTGACCACACAGGAACTTGAAGTGCTAAGACACAAGCAAAGCATGTTTTTCTTTGTGGTTTGTGAGCATGCACCGCATAGTTACAATCGCCGTCTGGCCTGGTGGCATGTTTGCCTCATCCAGGCGCATGCACGCGGATATTTAGACATGTTTATAGTGGATGCTCTAAGGGAGGTGATGTCAGCCTTGTGTTTGGGTTTACTGTCATGAAACCATAAAGCAGACACAATTATATTATATAATATCCACCCTGAGAGGAGACTTCAGGCAGGTTATTCAACTAAATTAAACCACAGACAATAGCTAATCACAAGACTGCAGGAAACAAGACAAACAATAAGAACTCTTGTCTGTTTTGAAGAAGTTGAAGTGAACGTAGATAACAGAGATGTAGGTCCTGAGAACTGGTCCAGCTAAATAAAAGACACGGGTGTCTGCTCTGATCACTGTGAATGCACTCAGTTCGCTGGAGGCACTTGTGGAAACCCGAGACACACAGCTCCAATGACACATTTTTTAAGACGCATCAAGCTCGAAGACACCGGCCTCGGGCACAACAATGACGGAACAGAAAGAAAATCTCAACACGTCTCTGACAGACTGAGGAGAAGATATAAAGAGGATACAAACCCAAAAAAGTATACCAAAAAAATAAATAAATAAATAAAACAAGACAAAATGCTACCGAAAAAGAAATTAAGATAAGTTTAACGTGCTGATAGAGAGAGTTGCAAAGAGGAGTAAAGCAAATGGAGTAGCGAAACAAGAAATCCTAACAGCATGGGGCCAGCTAGAGAACGTTCACATGCTTTCCCAGTTCACCTCTGCTTTAATGGACATAGCTGGAATTCCTGGCTCTCTCTCTGTTGTAGCTCTGGGATTCTTTCCAGTGAACAGCACAGAGCTGAGGCCTGCAGCTCACCAAACACCCCACTGCTCTCACACACTCCAAACTCTCCTCTACAGTGCCCACTGACCCTGTCACGGCTCACCTCTGAATTAACATCAAAAAACCAAAAGCAGCAGAGGAAACATACTGATCTGTTAAGATTTCACAATAAATCACATTCAAACTAAATACCTCTGAGTAAATACCTCCGAGTAAATACCTCCGAGTAAATACCTCTGAGTAAATACCTCCGAGTAAATACCTCAGAGTAAATACCTCTGAGTAAATACCTCTGAGTAAATAACTTGGTTTGGAGTAATAAAAGATTTGAGGTCACAGGATGTTACTTTAGGAATAAAACACAACGAGGCATCCTGTTATAAGGAAATAATGAAGCAATATTAAAATAATGAAGCTCAGAATTATATTATTTTCAAACTCTGTGTGTTCTAGCTACACTATATGGCCAAAAGTATGTGGACACCTGACCACTGAACATCCCATTTCAAAACCATGGGCATTAATACGGTTGGTCCCCTCTTTGCTGCTATAATAACCTCCACTCTTCTGGGAAGGGTTTCCACTAGATTTTCAGCTGTGGCTGTGGGGATCTGCCCGTTCAGACACAAGAGGCCAGGCACTGATGCCCGGCAAGAAGGCCTTGCACGTTCCAGTTCATCCCAAAGGTGTTCAGCGGGGTTGAAGTCAGGGCTCTGTGCAGGACACTCGAGTTCTTCCACTCCAACCTTGTCTTTATAGACCGCACTTTGTGCACAGGGGCATTGTCATGCTGGAACAGGTTTGGGCCTCTTAGTTCCAGTGAAGGGAAATTGTAAAGCTACATTATACACAGATATTGTACACAATCATGTACTTCCAACTTTGTGGCAACAGTTTGGGGAAGGAACACATATGAGTGTGATGGTCAGTGTTCACAAACTTCTGGCCATTTTTTTTTTCAGTTCCTGTTTTTCTCTCTCGAGGCTCTCTTTTTTCTTTAAGTTAATACATGGAATTAAACTTGTCTCAAAAGCATTGAGAAAGCGTTGTTTCTGTAACTGTATGTTGTTCCTGTAACTGTATGTTGTGTGAGGTGACGATGTTTTATGTAGCACCAAGGGTTCTGGAGAAACGTTGTCTCATTTCACTGTGTACTGCGTCAGCTATATATAGTTGAAATGACAATAAAAGCCTCTTGACTTGACTTGACTTGACTTGAGAGAAAAAAAACACAGCTTATTATGTTACAGGAAAACCGGAATGTCACCTGTCCTGGAGACCTGAAGACTCAACGGAAAACTTACTGACCGTTACAAAACGCTGACACCCGAGACTCCTTCCATAAATGTTAAATACATTTCACCTGACAGAAAGCTTCATCATATCAACGAATATATATTGTTTCTCTGTTCAATAACATCACCTTCTTTAATCTGTTTAGTATTAGTCTGAGCTTGGTTCCCTGGTGGACTAGTGGCTAGCATGGGGCGCTCTCATCGCCATGGTCCGGGTTCGATTTCCGCTCAGGGAACCAAGCCCAGCCACTGGAGGGCTGCATGAGCCGGTGCACTCTCAGTGCCTGTCCCAAGCACGGAAATGGGGAGGGTTGCCTCATAAAGGGCATCCGGCATAAAACTTCTGCCAGAATCAATATGCGGACGAGTGATCCACTGTGGCGACCCTGAACCGGAGCAGCCGAAAGAGATGAAAAAAAAAATCTTAGATCATGTTGATCATCTGACATCCCCGTGAATTACCATAGAAACGATAACATAATTAATATAAACCTATCATTTAAGTTATAGCCAGAACTACTGTCAGAGTTGCTGTTACAGAAAATTAATCAACACCTTCCAACCAATCAGATCTGAGAACTGACCAATGCTGCGATATAATGTTATCCAACAAACAGTTGGGTTATTCGGTCACCTGTGCTGTTAAGTAAAACACACCAAAACCATGATTTCATCCTCAATGAGGACATAAGAAGTGATAAAAATATTACACTTGACCCAGTTCTCTCTTTTTGAGTCCTGAGTCACTAACAGGCCAAACAAAACACCTTTGAAATTTTTTAGATTCTCTATAGAGGCCTGAATGAATCATTTAACACAAATGTAACAACCATTCCCCTTCTCCTGACTGATCCACTTCCTGCCAGCAAAATCCGCCCCATGCTGATGTGACCTTGACTTCCAGCTGTTGCCAAATTTCTGACCCTTCCTCCATCTGTCATAGTAGTTACTACTCCATCCAATCTCTCCTTCATAATTAATCTCCTAGAGACAAATGTAAAACCATTTTTCCTTTTTTAAAAATGTGTTCACTAAACAGCTACCATACCACACCATCCAGATTTCCTGTGCGAAGTATAATAAACATGATAATTAAAAATCATCCTGAAGTGAGCCATTTGCTCTGTTTGGGGATTAACACTGGCATTACACTTGTGGAAATAAAATGTAACCTCCAGTGCTCAGAGTAATACCTCTCAAAAACGAGAAGAGAAACATCACTGCAGAAACAAAAGTGGCAGTGTGGGTGACAGGTACATGAAGTGGATCTATCATTTAGCACTTATGTGTTCGACTGAGCGGGGTTTTTGCGATAAATCATATTTTTTTACACAGCAAGATGTAAAGAATGCATCAGTGTTTCTGACAGGATAGTCACAAGCCCTCATAACACCCCACACCCCATAACAGGAACCCAAACTGCAAAAACAGGCTTCTAGTAGATTCTGTTTCAGTCTTTTGAAAAGCTTTAAAACACAAAGCAATACTAAATCCTTTCTTTCCTACTTGAAAAGCTGCCAAATCAAAGCACGTCTAATCAGGGCTTGGACTGGCTGCTTGGATTAGAATGATGAATTAAACTGAGGTATTACAACTTTAGTTGAACATTAGTTGATAGAGCTATTGTTACACTAGGTATGCGCGTGGTTATAAAATTATCCAGATATTTTTCATTTTCTTAACTGGGTCTTCAAATAAGGCATATGTGTTGTGGAACAGAAATGAAATGAATTTTACTCTGTACAGTTTTTTGACTGAGTGTGTGATGTAGAACCACAGAGAATGTCAGCACAGAAGCAGCTGATGATGTTGCGTCTCATGTAGCGTGAATTGGGAACTTCTAAGCCCACCTAATTATATTATGAATCTAGATTAGCTACTTCCGTCTCATTGGAGAACGTTTTTTCGACAGCAGAATTTATCGCTAACAGTTCGTACGATACCCAGTGGTGTTTACTGACAATCATATTATATTACCAGTCTTGCCAAACTTTCTGCGTAGAAGCTCCACAAAAATATTGGAGTATGCAAGTATGAATTATCACTCAAAAATCAGAAGCCAAAAGAAGAGTCTTTTCCTCCTTAATAAAATAAAAGATGAGCCGATCAACATGTGAATCTGGAAGGATTTGTGTAGGTGTTTTGAACTCTCCCGGAAGCCCCACCCCCTTCCCCTGATCTCGTCTCGTGCGGAGATGCTCACGTGGGTCAATATAAATGGAGAATGTTTTGATTTTATTAATGTGAAATAAAATCTATCGGTGTACGTTCAACGTAGCTAACATTAGACAAGTATAGTACTGTGCAACAGTATAGTACTATTGTTTTTTTAGCAGTAATTTTGTTATAGATGTTTATTTTATGACTTCTGCATTACAGAGTCAGTACAAAAACATTATAAGATCAAAAATAATTTTTCCAACAAAGATATTACGTTACAGAAAAAAGGTTGTATGTATACGGTACTGTATATATTTAACGTTGGTTTATTATCAACACTGAGCAGCAGCAACAGAGAAAATGTCAGCCATTTGGACATTAGACAACTGAACTATAAAAGGATTATATCGAAATGAGATGTTAGGGTTTTTTTTTAATTTAATTTAATTTTTTACAGTTTACTGCCTATAACTGCAGAATCGCTTAAAAATCCACCATCCAGCTGAGTTCACACTAGTAAGCAAGAACATGACAGAAAACGCTCATTTTTCCATGTACGTGACACAGAGCCACGATTACAACCACAGTGTCTAGCTCTAAGTGACAGCTTGACAGGAGACATTTCGATTGCGATTTTCTCGATTCTATGCACATTAAGTTTGCTGCAGTACAGTGACAAATCCAAAAAACCGACTCGAACGATTCCTCGGATCAACCCCGTAGCAGCACTTGTGATTTGATATTAATTCAATCCCCCATTTACAGTTTTAGTTCCAAGCTGCAATCAGGTCCCACTTATTGTCAGATGCACAAAAATGGAAGAAAAGCCTACCGTGGTTTCATTTTACCCTGCCATATACAGTAGGTGCTTTCATTCAATGTGTGTAGAAAAATTAAGTCGAAAAATAAAACTTGGAAGGACGGAGTAGAGATCGTTAGTGCTTCTGGTGAGTGTACTTAACTAGCACAGTAAGCTTGCTTCGCTAGTCTTCTAATTAGGCCTAGCATTGTAACAGGTATATCGAACATCCAGTTTTAACACTGATTAGGTGAAAAAAAAAAAAAGTGTAACTAGTTAGCATGAGCAGCAGTATATATATATAGCTACTATTTTTCGCATCATAAGACGGTACACGCCAACAGTAGCGGTTGCTACACGCCCACAACAGGCAAATCCAAGTGACATGAGTGCTAGTCTAATGTAGGGTTACAGTCATAACAGTATAAAATATTTGAATATTTTGGCATTTGAATATTAATGGTTTAAAATGTGGAAAGCTAAAAGGAAGAGCAAAACTACTTCAATTGCCCATCTCTGTCATACACTATTTTGCATGTTCAAATTATTTCCGATCAGAAATGGCCCACCGTGTGTTTAATAGTCCACATCAGATAAACAGCCCTTACCAAAAATGGTACAAATCAGGTGTGTGTGTACAGGGGTGCAGGAAGATCTCAGCCCTGCATGCCATTCTGCTAGTTCATTCTCTGGTGACGGGAAGAGACCGTGCTTCTCACACTCCCCTGTGAGGCTAATTCTACACTGATGAACCATTTCATGCTTGTAACCAGACCCTTTGAACCAAAAGCTCACAATCCTCTAGGCTGAGTTTGAATCTGTGTGTGTGTAGATCCAGCCCACACACTTCATGGATCTTCCCATTACATAAAGCATTTTTATATAGACAATGAACTTTTATAGGTATACACATTTTAAGAAAAATAACTAAATAAAGCTTACCGAATCAAATGAATTTTAGTACACGAACCGAAACAAACTAAACATGATATGGAGAGAGTGTGATAAAGAAGCAAGAGCACTGTGCTCTGGCTTAAATGCAGTTTATGGTACTATGGTCGTGTTTAAAGACTATGGATGAAGGGTGGGCGTCAAGCCCAGACTGGATCACACCGACAATGCCAGCTGCTGGTGTGTATGTGTGAGAATGTGTGTGATCTCACCTCATCCCTTCAATTTCCCACCATCTCAGATATAACTGAGCTCATGGGTCAGTGAGAAAAGTGGGGAAGGGTGAATTCAGGGCATACATTCAGAATTCATACAAGTTCCTCATTAGGGTAAAGTATTTTCTGTTCTAGCACCAGCCTCTGAATAGGAAACAGTTAAAAAACTGTTCAAAAAAGACAAGAAAAATGATGCCAAAAGTAAGGAGAACATAAATGTGAATCATTTGAAGAAGTCTGATTGGTAAAGATTAGCTATTTTCATTTCCACGCATGGTTTATCATCTTCCCTGTATCTTGGATTAACACTGTAGGAGTCATTTTACGACAGGTCACCTAGAGAGATAAGAATATTCAACACTACATCTATGACAAAACAACATGGGTTGTTTTGAATGTATACCAAGATAAAAAAAAATTGTGGCTTTTCTGAAACCAAAATGTGTTCTAACTAATGCTTAAAAGACATGTCACAACTTAGCCATTTACTAGAATGTTTCAGTTAAAGTAATAGCACTTATGCAAATCCAGGATGAGCCACATCCTGGCGTTTTGTGTGTGTGTGTATGTGTGTGTGTGTGTGTGTGTGTGTCTGTGCCTGTGTCAGTTTCTCTTTGCATAACAATACCTGTGGAAGTAGTATGAGAATGTCAGATGACGACTAGTGATAGACAAAAGTAGGACAATACCATTCAAATTTCAAGAAAGTTTTTTCTTGGAAACAAAATAAAAACAATGTCAGGATGAACTATTAGGCACTAGACACAGCATGTCTGTATTAAAGGCAGAGTGTGCCCCAGACACAGCCAAGTGTCAAACTACGTTATTCTTAGTAAAAATAGAGACATGCTGGTATGCGATCACACAATACTAACACAATAAAATGCAAAAAAAAAAAAAAAAAAAGAAATTGTGCATTTTCTGAAACTGAAATTGTCAAACTGCGTTTTATTGCGCACGAAGATCAACGGGTACGACGCACAACACCACTATGTTCAGATCCAGCTCACCTTCAAGATGCATTATATGTGGATCACGCATAAGAGATATCAGCAACACGAAAATAAAAACAAATCAAACATTTAATTGTATGATAAAATTCATCACAATTACTGAAGATTGCTTTGTTGTACTTTCAGATAGAAAAGTCATTCAAGCAGGAGACATTATCAAGATGATTCTATGTGTTTGGCCGATCTATGTCCTTGTTCGTTATGCTTCTTACCCTGACAATAACAGGAGCCAAATTCTGCATGGGCTCTTGGTTACATTTCGAGTCACTTGGCAGTGAAAACAATGACAAAATGCAGGATTATGGTTAATTTGCCAAGCCATGCCACATTGTCCGGTTGGGGGAAAAAAGTGCAATTAGACCAGGGTTTCTCAGATCCCGGGGGACACTAGACTTAAAAGCTGGATTAGACAGCTTTAAAATACAAGCGTTCAATAACTAATTCCTATTAGAAGCAGGTTCTGACACTTGCTCTCTCCGAAAAATGGACTTTTATTCATTTGGCAGATGCTTTAATCCAAAAATATCAATCCTATCAAAATGATTTATCAGATTACAATCCAAGCATACTGATGAGCGGTGGCGGGTTAAGAGCCTTTCTCAAAGGCCCATTAGCAGCTCTTTAGCAGTGACAGGGTTCGAAGTCACAACCTTCTAGTCATTACTACAGAGCCTCAACCACTTTTGAAGCAGTTTTATTTTGTAGCACTGACATATAAAACAAAAGTGTAAAAAAGCTGTGCCTTGTAAAACTAGCTAACAAAGCTATGCCCCAGCTCTGCAAATTAAGTATGACTGGGACCCAAGCTCAACATTCAGAGACTTCACAGCTATCCATGGTGGGAAGATTTACAAAAGTATAAACGTGCTTGTTTTTTTTTTAGGTGGGAAGTCTTAGCCATTACACTAAGATCTGCTGATTTAGAACGATTCTATCTCTAAACGGCCAAAAAGGAAACAAGTTAGGCAGGTACAAGTTGAGTCGTTGCAATACAGAATACAGAAACAAAAGTAAAAAAACAGCGGCTGTTGTGAGGGAAGCATGTCGCACACGCCCTCACGCCATCAAGCTGGCTTAGTTTAGATAGAAGCTAGAAACCGACGTTTATTACTAATTAATTGGGGTAATTTTCTTATTAATGAAAAAGAACCAAATGAGAATTTGACAAATTGATGCAATTTAGCAAATGTTCCTCCGGTACTGTAAAAAAAAAAAAAGAACATTACCCATCTTATCCTTACTATGGTTCTACTTTTTGCCAAGCTTGTGTTATGAAATACTACTTATTGAAGCTGTTAAGACTGATGTACTATGTCAAGACAAAACACCAGTTGTTGAGTGTGCCATTTTGGGTGCATCCTTTACTTCAGTGTGAAACCAACTCACTTGGAATTTTAAACAACACTGAGCGCACAGAAGATCAACAGATCCCAAAATGACAGCAATTTACCGAACAGCAGTAAAAGAGAAGGTAAAGTATAGCCTCCTCTGTGCTGAGGCATTCTGGAAGAGAAATGGAAAATAAGGGGCTTACAAACAACAAGTCCAGTGTTTTATAGGCACAAATGTCTAACTGAATCTTATGACTGAACACAAAGTTGCCTTGTCCTTACTGTTTTTTGTTTTTTTTGTAACATCAGGTGTTGGTTTGCTTAAAGCAAAAAAAAAAAAAAAAAAAAAAGCTGGACACTTTCAATTGCTTTCAAAAGACAATTGCTTATGATTGTGAGTAATGAACGTATTATGGCGTTAATGACATTATGGAGATAGGCCTAGCGGAAAAAAAGCATAGTGACTGAAGGTGAATGGGGTCATTCTAAGCTGTGCAGTATTGAGAAATCATTCATCACCACTTTGTGCCTCTGATAAGGGAATGGCTGACATTTCTATCTATTCCATGAGCAGGAGATAAGCTTGGAAAATGAAGCACCGTAAAAGGATGTTGCTTTTTTTTTTTTTTTAACATTGTGTCAGAGAGTGTATGTGGTGAAAGAATGGGTAACACAGAGATGCATGCACAGATGGCCTGTGTTTGGGCTGGATGCCCCTCACTGTCCAGTGAGTAAGAGCAATCGGTGCCACTCCCAGTCCTTGTCTCTCTCTCTCTCACACACACACACACACACACACACACACACACTCACGGACAGATACAAAGAGAACAGCCTCTATAATCCTCTTCCTCATGACAGTATTTCGTTTAATGCTATTTAATGAAGATAATCCCCAAAACAGGCAGTTTCTCTTATACAGTAAAGATCTGTCAGCTTTGGTCCGAGATCTAGGGTCTCGGTTTAAGGCACATGGTACATGGTGCCAGGGGCCGAGAGACACGGAACCCTCAGACATCCCTGAATGGGACCTACTGTCTCGCTCTTTTGTCTCAGCACCAGAACTAACAAGCACATAAAAAGGAGCTTTTCTATCATCTTCTCTCTCTCTCTCTTTCTCTCTCACACACACACACACACATACACACACACACACAAAGAAATACATGAGCATGCTGGATGAAACCAGAACCGGGAAGCAGCTGATGGACAGTAGTAACTTTACGATTAGTACTCAGCTCTCACAGGATATATGTATACAGAGATGGTTTGACAAAAGATGAAAGCATTTGTTCTTCCTAAACCAGTATGAATAACTAAATGTTTATGCTCTCTCAAAAGCTTTTTTTTTTTTTTTTTTTGAATTTGCTTAAATTTGAATGGAAAGAAGAAGTTTTAAGTTTTCATTTGACACCTTTTTCTTGTATGTATCTCATAAATAGGCTATAAAATACACTCTTGGGCAAAAAAAAAATG
Organism: Pangasius djambal; assembly: GCA_022985145.1. Taxonomy (NCBI): domain Eukaryota; kingdom Metazoa; phylum Chordata; class Actinopteri; order Siluriformes; family Pangasiidae; genus Pangasius; species Pangasius djambal. The sequence continues at coordinate 21,990,830 of CM040983.1, read as the reverse complement.
GGCCAAGCCCAAAATAGCAAATATGAAGCTTTTAATGGTCTTAACAGGAAATCATGGGTTAAGAAATAAGCAGGAATGAAACAGATGCACTCCTGAGAGCTCCTGTGCCTCCATTTACTGGTTTACTTTTGCTGCAGTGAACTGTTTGTTTGGGGAAAAGCTAGAAACAGGGAAATTCACTTATACAGTCTTCTTGTACGCAAAGGTCAAATCATGATGATGATTCAAATGTTTGCTGTAAAATTCAAACTAACACATGTCTGGGTGTACAAATGTTCCAAAAATATCTTCTGGGATGTTTTTTTCTTTTTTTTTCTTAAAAGATTGGTCATTATTTGGTTTTCTGCCCCACCTGAAGCAGCCCATCAAGGGCCACAAGCCTTAAACATTTAAAGCAATCAAAGAGAAAAGCTTCCCATACTAACTTCCTTTATCTACTTGTTTAATTCTTGCTCATTTCCTGACCAATGATTTGTAGCTAAGACCATTAAACGCTTAATACTGGCTCTTTTTTTTGTTGCCCGGGGTGTATGAGAGTAAGGAGAACGATGCTGGGAGCTCTGGAAGTTCCTTGGTGGATAAGATGTTATTAAGAATTCACCATCCAAGTGGACTTTCAGAAACATCTGGGAGACAAACTTTAAGTGATTGTCCTATTAGTTCTAAACATAATGCACATTCATAAGAGTGGATGTAAGTTTGATACACACTGTAAGAGCCACACTCAGCACTCAGGACATTGCTGTACAGAATAGCAGAAGAGATTTTCTTGTCAGTGGAGATTCAATGGCGACCCTTTATTCAGCACTAAACAAAACCTTGTGTTTTAGAGTCACACACGTCCAGACCACAGCTGCTGGACGCATTGTTTCCAATTCAATTACAGCGTGAACTCTTCCCAGTGCAGCTATAAAGCAAACCCCTTACTCTGCCAGCTTAAAGCTACTGTCCCAGGGTCACATCACGTGCATAAACAGAGCACAATAAACAGGAACCCGCCCAACATGGCAACAATACACGCGCGCGTGCCTGACCCTTCACGCGCAGCGGTGACGACCCTCTCCTAATGATGCGCGAGACGGCTGTCTGTCTGTCCCAGATGCTCTGCTTTCTCATGCCTCATCTGAAATAGCTTTCGGATTGTCTCGCGCTTACATTGTTCTTTCTGAACTTACCCGCTTTCGGAAACGACGTGGTTGAAGCGCGCGCCTTCGCCACTTTCTTTCCACTAAAAAAAAGCGCGGAATACTATCATTTCAGTCGGACACACACACACACACACACACACACACACACTCATTCACACGCCCCACTCTACTCACCTTGGCAGAAACAGGAGTAGCGGCACAAACACGTCCAGATAGCGGTTTTGGGCTTAAAAAATACAAACAAACAAAGAAAACGAGAAATAAATTCCCCCAAAATGACGCAAAAAAAAAGTTCACATCTTACTTTTGCAGGGAGAATGGCAACATCTGGCACAGCGCGCGCTCAGAGCCTGAGCCTCCCATTCAACAAAAAAAAGCATCGAGGCAGAATAACAGTCAGTCTTTCTCCACGCCCAGGTAGCGGGTCACATGACGCGTCCAGGTGTGCTCCTTGCCTGCGCGCGCGCGTGTGTGTGTGTGTGTGAGTGAGTGAGTGTGAGTGTGTACCGACGGAGGCGCGAGACCTGCTCGCATCCACATCCGGGCTACGCAGAACGTTAACGTAGCCTACACGGAGGCGAAGTGTAGCCTGCTGCTCTGAAAACAAGACGACGGGGGCAGAGAGAGAGAGAGAGAGAGAGAGAGCGAGGGAGGGAGGGAGGGAGAGACAGAAAGAGTCTGAGAGGGAGGGAGAGAGACTGCGTGAGAGGGAGGGAGGGAGGGAGGGAGAGAGAGTGTGTGAGAGGGAGAGAGAGAGTCTGACGGAGGAGAGAGATAGTGTGTGTGTGTGTGTGTGAGAGAGAGAGAGAGCGATTGTGTAAGAGGGAGGGAAAGGTGGAGAGGAAGAGGGAGAAGGAGGGAGAGCGAGAGTGAGAGAGAAAGAGGGAAAAGGAGGGGGAGAGTGAGGGAGAAGGAAGGAGAGCGAGAGAGAGAGAGTCTGCGAGGGAGTGAGAGAGAGAGGGAGTGTGTAAGAGGGAGGGAGAGAGAGAGAGAGAGAGAAGGAGAGAGAGAGAGTGGGGTGGCTAGGATCCATTTTCTCCTCCTCTTTCTCTGTGGTGAAGAGCGCCGGGAGAGATGTAACCGATAGAAAGGCAAACGAATTAAGCTCTACCACGGAAAACACGCGGATGAGCTCTCCGTTAACACTCAGTGCTGTGGAGGAGCCGCCTGAGTGGCCTTTTAGCTTTTAGCCCGTTGCTCTTCTTTATCTCACCCTCTCCCTGTACTTCATGCAGACTCACTCCATAATGAGATTAGGCTTTCACTCTGAAAGAAATTCTTTGTCATTCGGAAATCGTACCAAGACGTGTTAAACCAGACCTTGAGACTAATCATCCATTCATTCATTCATCTTCAGTAACCGCTTTATCCTGCTCAGGGTCAGGTCCTATCCTGGTAACACTCCGGGGATGTTACTAATCAATGATTTGTTGATCTGAGTATAATTTTAATTCGAGGCATGTAGCATGACTTCATTTTAAGCCTGTCTTCACAAATCAGCCATTTAAACCTGAACCTCTGATTAAAATATTGACATGGGATTAATTCTGGTTATCCACCATGAAGGAATTGCCCATGAGATCAGTCATCAAGACTTTTTTTCCCGTCCTTTTTTAAGTAGAAAACTTAAACATGCTTTCATAAGCCGTGCTACTGTTTCTTACATTTAAGCCACATCATCTGTCAATGTAAACTTAACCCTTAACTAATGGTACTATTAAAATAATGGAGCAACAGGAACAAATGTAATACACACACATTTATTCAGTCTTAAGCTTTGCTGCTGCAACCCGGTTTTATGCTGTTATATGTTTTGATCCTGATCCTATTTGGCAAATTTACATTGCTTTCCTTGGCTGCTATGATCAGCAAGTGTCTCGCCAACACTTCTCACTCTTTAATAGTTTACAGTGAGCCAAATTGAATCTGCTGCCTCAGTCACCTGTCAAAATGTAACAGCCTGGGAGGGATCTGTCTAACCATAATGGGACAGTGAAAAGTTGATCTCTGTGAGTGAAGAGCAATATACTGCACCATTCTTCGCCCCACTATGTGGCTGTAAATATGAAGTTTGCAATCAATACTTTTGGCACAAATGTATATCACTCGCTGAGTTCATGCTGTACTTATTGATTATGGCGCTACTTCTTTTGGAGTTATCACCCTGTCTCCTCCCTATGCATTTATCCCCACAAACCCCCCGCACTTCTCCTTTCTTTCCTCTGTAAGACTGAAGACTATGGTCAGACCCTAAAGAAGTCCATGCATTTAACTTCTTTTCATCTTACCTCCATTCAGTTTATCTTCCTCCTTTTCATTTGCATGAACTAAATAGCCTACTAAATACTAAATAGAGTCAGTTCCTCAGGATTTTTAAAGATTTTTTTTTACCGGCTTTCTAGTCTTAGGTCTATTGGAAACCTGGAATTTTCAGGCCAAGAATTCAGTAGGACTCTGCATTCCTGGAATAAGTGCAGATTTAGGTGCTGAATTCTTTATCTAGCGTTTATTATCTTTATGTGTGGTGAACTGGCTGTATCCTCACATGAGAGTAAATACGAGCGTTTATATGACAGCATCGGATTTTCTCCTCCGATGGCTCTTTTGCATATCCTGAATTCCTGAATAAATTCCTCAGAATTTTGAAATTCTTTTATTGGCTCTGTAGCCGTGGTAATGTTGACTGTTTGCATATGGAATAAAATACGACATGGCATGTTGTTTTATGACAATAATCCACGCCAGGGTGGTGTGATGTGAAATATATTATTTTCCTATAACAGCACATCCTGAAGTGTTTTATTCCTCTTATACCACAACAATTTTTTTTTCATCAAAAAAATGACATTTTGTACTTTTTAATCAGTTTATAGTCACAGAAAAATGTACAGAAAACCTCATCATATCAATGTTTAGACTTTTTTTTAAACACTACAGCAACCTTTAATCTATTCTCTTTAGAAAACATGGAGTGTTTGCGATACAGGTTCCTGTGAATAAGCTGTTACTACAGAATTTCAAAACTAGTATTAGGATGAGTGCATAAATATAAACCTGTGACTTGTGAGAGCTGACCAGTCAGACAGTACCACAGCACTGTTGAATTCTCAGATCAGAAGGTGTTAATTACTTTTCTATAACAGCACAGCTCTGATAATAGTTAGTTTTCTGTGAACATTTATAGAAGGAGTCTTGAGTGTCGGCGATTTGTAAGAGTCAGTAAGTTTTCCTCCGCTGGAAAGTCTTCAGGACAAGTGGACAATGTGTTTTCCAATTTCTTCGTAACATGACAAGCAATTTTTGTCTCGTTAATTTCAAGAGCGTCTTCACTGTTTGACAGGTGTCATAACGTAAGTGATAACAGGAACTGACTTGTTTCACGGACGGTTCACAACATTAAATACACTATATGGCCAAATGTTTGTGTACACCTGACCATCACACCCATATGTGGCTCTTCCCCAAACTGTTGCCACGAAGACGGAAGCGCACAATTTTTGTATGCTGTAGCTTTAAGATTTCCCTTCGCTCGAACTAAGAGGCCAAAACCTGTTCCAGCATGACAATGCCCCTGTGCACAAAGCGAGCTCCATGAAGACATGGTTTGCCAAGGTAGGAGCCTTGGAACCCTGACCTCAACCCCACTGAACACCTTTGGGATGAACTGGAACACCGACTGAACCCCAGACCTCCTCACTAACATCAGTGTCTGATCTCACTAATGCTCTTGTAGCTGAATGAACACAAATCCCCACAGCCTCGCTCCAACATCTAGTGGAAAGCTTCCCAGAAGAGTGGAGGATATTATAACAGACAGGAGGGACTAAATCCAGAATGGGATGTTCAAAAAAAGTACATACGGGTGTGGTGGTGAGGTGTCAACAAACGTTTGGCCATACTGTATAGTGTATAACATAAACAGTTTAAAAGCATGATGTGTCATTCCATGTAAGAGGAATAACACGCTTGGTGTAGGCTATTTTCCTGTTACAGTACTTAGTGTCACAACATTGTGTCTTATTCCTTACATAATATTAATATCACAATAAATTACATCTTTTTCCACAACTTTTATAACAATGACTACATCCATTGTCACGTACAGTAACAAGTAGCTGATTGTTTGTTAGAATATATTTTTGTACTAAATATTTTTATTTTCCCTCCTTTTCAATGTTAATTGAATCAAAGTATCCTTGAACTCTGGCAACACTGCTTTGCCTACACTTTGTTAGAAAGCCAAATATGGTGGTTATGTATAGTGAAAATGTCTGCAAGTATAATTTTTTGCCATTTCACCTTCCCTCAAGCCTTGGGTCAAGTGTATAATTTTCTGCCTGAGAGTTCCAGCACCTGTAGAAAAATCTCCTTTAGTGAGAGAACAGTGTGCCAGTGGGCATTTATCTGAACTGACAGCATTCTGGAGTCTGGTTGTGCACTGTGTTACTATGGTCTGTGGTAAGTGATTTATGGTTATGCAAATTCAGCTGTCTGGGAAGATAGTGGGTACTGCCCCAAAGACTTATGGGAGAAGAGAGACTGACAGGCCTCATTGTACTGAAGCAGCTGGAAACAAGCTGGTGAGAGGGATGGACTGATGGGGGGGGGGGGGGGGGGGGGGGGGGGGGGGGGGGGGGGGGGGGGGGGGGGGGTACTGTCTTGGGAACAGCAACATACTGTATGTAAGCTTATACATGATTGGAGAAACAAGGAAGGATTTCCTTCAGAGGTCTTCAGGGTAAGTAATGAGATGAAAAAGAAAAGAAGGCCAGTCAAGAACACGTGCATATTTTGCAAACCGATGACGGCCTTTTGTTAAGGGAGCAGTGAGCCTGTGTCCTCAGGATAGTAGGACAGAATCTCCAGCAAGTATTAAAACACTTTTGTTTTTATATTTAAACACTTTTTTTTTTATTGTAATAATGCTGAATCAGCATGGTTTGGCTGGTCTTGCCCAATCACATCGTGACCTTGATACTTGGAAATTCGACTCCTGTGATACCTCTGGCCCCAGTGTTCTCGCAGCCTCTGGTATGCCAAAAGCACAGTACAGTGTGAGCACCCCCTACTGTTTATATGATCTGGACTCCATAGAGGGTTACATAACTTGATCAAAAGTTAAATTTAAGGCAAAGTTTAGACCAAATAGGAATTAATTGCTTCTAGTTGGTTGTGCCAGAATGAATTTTTTAAAATCCTTATGTAGCAAAACCTTAGAATCATTATTTTTTACTTCACTAGGTGCAGGAGTCTACATACAGTATATTTCATTCCATATATACCGTTTACATGCATTGGTTTGTAATTTTTTTAGATCAAGTGTGGTTCAGGCTTCATATTTTTCCAAACATTGAACCTCACTCTTCACCAGGCATGCTTTTTAAGTGGAAGAGCTGTGATCGTAGCTCCAGATAGGTGTTATCTCTGAGATGTTTCAGGATTGGAGGCAAGGCTTGACACCAGATGGAGAACTGACACAGACAAGGCTGCCATAGCAGGAGGGAATGGAACTGAGAAAACACATCAGACACACTCAGAGGCAGGTTATTTCAGGCATGAATACTATTAAGTGCAGGCCTGGAATCATTGCACAAGCCATTGGAGCGCAGCACTGATTTTTCCCTCTGACTTATGACTCTCAAAGTGCCTGTGGTGGACTAACTTCACGCTTTGGGAAAGCTCTGGATTCTAGCGAGTTGATACTTCTAAGATGACAGTAAAAATTTTCACTGTGATGTGTCCGTAACTCACATATATCCTAGATATACTAAAGGTTATGTATTGTGGAGGCTGAAATCAGTCTAAGTTGTGATGTTCAGATGTAGAAATTAAATGTAGAGTTTAGTGCATACATGCATGATGAACAGGCTACAGAGCTTTTGTTTACCCATGACAGCATCTGTTGTAGTACTAAGGAACAGCTGGCAACACTGACTCAATCTCTCTCAACCAGTGCTCGTAAGAGAAAAAATAAATTCTGTAATACTCAGAGAGGGTAAAAAAAAACGTGTACAATTTTGCTGACTCTTGTACACACAAAATAAATCTCTGTGACAAAGTCTTATTTCCTCCATTTTATCAGCCGGTTCCTGATTATAGGGGTGCAGCATGTGGAGAAGAAATCAAACACAACCTGAAATCCATTTCAGTTTTCTTTATTCTGCCTGATCAGATAAACTGTCTGTACCAAAGGACTATAAATAGTGGGGTTACCAAAGTCTAAAGCAGGAGCCATAATCCAAATATTAATTAACCTGTAATAATTAACTCATCAATAACACTGATGAAAATATCAACACCTCTCTCTCTCTCTCTCTCTCTCACACCCACACACACACTCCCCCACACACACACACATAAAATTCATTGACCTCTATAATCATTTAGATCACTGCTAAACATCTATAGCTCTGTTGATGTCTGGATTTCCACTGCTGTAATCTGGATCATCCTGGATGGAGCATTAAATGTTTTTGTGCCAAAACTACATAGAAACAAGGCCTACGTTCCCATTGTGCAGCATAACTATTACTTATAAACTATAAGTCCTCTATAGTGACAGCTCAGACTGGTCTGCTGTTTAGAAACCTGAGATTTGAAAGTAAGTAGGTTTTGGAAGTGCATTTTTCAGTATGATTTTCAAGTTTCTGCTTGGCGGAATGCAAATCCAGGCTCTCTCATGGCACAGTGGGTATTGCGTGGGTGCTGCCTGGGCTCTCATGCTGAAACAGTGCTGTGGCTCTGCCATCTGCCACGCTCTATTTTCATCCATGGGCTAAGAGTCAAAGGATACATGAAAGGGCCTTTTAATGGGTTTGATGAGTTCTGTTTATATGTTATGAGTTTTCTACATGTACAAGCTAAAGCTGTTGCACATTACAGTGCTATGAACATGGTGGCATAAAGCTCCAACATTCGAATTTTATTGTTGCTTAAAGTGATTTATTCTTTGAGTGATAAAGTTGAGCAAATAAGACTACATATAATCTTAGGGGGAAAAAAAACAATTATCCAAGGGTTCCTTAAGGGTTTATTAGTTAATGAAGTGTTCTTAACTCTTGTATGGTTCTACTTAAAAGCTTTAAGTTGTTTCCCAAGAGGGATAACCGAAAAACCATTAAGGGATAACCGAAGAACCATTTTGTAGTTCCCTGTCACAACCTTCCAGGTTTTTAATTCCAAATAAATTTGCAGAAAAGTTATTATATGCAAAAGTACTGCTGTCAATCCCAGTTCCACATCATTACACACTGTTGCTCAGCTCAGGAAGAACTTGCTTACATGTCAGGCACAAGCTGCAAAACCTATTTCCAATTAATTTCATTTCGTTTCCATTACGTAACAGATATACATGGAGAAATTCGATTGCCTGATCTGCTCAACACTATCCCTTCCACCAAAGTAAACCTAGGTTGGTTAGTAAACTCTTTAGCATCTCGTGACACAATCCATTTGTGGGTTGATTGTAAAAAACAAGACTCAGCTGGACTGTGAAGGGTGCCCAAACATCCACTTTCTTTGTGTAAATGGTACAGGACATTTTCTTACAGCATGTGTTACAGTATGTAGTCAGCCAGCCACTATTCAATGCACTGTCAAATCACAGCACTGTTACAGTAACGTATAGCACAGTGAAAATACAGCAGTGAAAATATGACCTTTGTGCCATATGTGTTTTAAAAATGTAGGACGTCAGTCAATGATTCAGAGAGTGCCGTGACTAGGACATTTTGCAGCATTCCTGTGGTTAACCTGTGTAGACTAGCCAACATGAGTAATGTCAAGTTAAACAAAATACTTCAGGGCGGTCTGTTATAGGAAAATCAACAATGTGGTGGTGTGATGTGCAACTCAGCGGGCCATTACTACCCCAAAGTTATTATTTTCAAATAATACCACATCCTGAAGGACTTCATTCCTCTTGTACTACAGCTAATAAATGAACACCGACAATTTCGTATTTATTAAAGAAAGACATCCTACTTTTTATCCATTTATAGTTACATGAAATGTTGTGGAATGTCTGTGAAACAAGTTAGTTCCTCTTATCACTTATGTTACAAGAGCTGTAAACATTTGTTCCCTCACCAGCCCCTTTGTCTCTGTCTTGAAGTTAATAAGTTCAAAAATGCAGCTTGTCATGCTAACAGGAAACTGCAACACTCTCCATCTTTATCTCTGTCTGTTAAGAGCCGACACTGGAGACTCCTTCCAAAAATGCTAAATAAACATCTCATGGAAAACCTTAGTGTATCAACAATTATATTTGTGGAGCATCCAAAATACAAGTCCTTGCCAAGATGTTTCTATAGAAACGATAACACGTTAGAAGGAATATAAACCGCATTAATAGAAACCTGTGATTTGCTTTGCAGCTAGAACGACTGTCAGAGCTACTCTTATAGAAAAATAATCAACACCTTTTGACCAATCAGAATTTAGAATACAGCAGTGTTGTGGTATAAGCTTGGCTAATTCAGCAGCATATCTGAAACATTAAGCTATAGATAAATAGCTATAGACAAATGGCTGAACTTTCCCTATAATATTATCAGTGGTCTAAGTTAGTAAGCTGCTAACTCTTTTACTGTCTTATGCAGGAACTTAATGTGGCCAGGTAGCTAAGAGATCACAGTTTCTATGATATTAGTAACCTTAGCTAGTTGGTTAAAGCTAGATACTGGTCTTCATTGACTCTGGTGCAATAAATGACAAGCTTCTTCTTCTTCTTCTTTTTTTATTCTTTCCCCCTGATTTTTTACAGCAAAGCAGCTAAGTCTCTGTTTTTTTTTCTTTTTCATCATTAGTGTGCAAGAGCCTAATTATTTGTTTGATTAAGAATTTTGTGTTTAAAATAGAATTTTACATATTCCAGACTTCATTCAAATGCTAATCAGACAACTGCATTTCTCCTGTGTGTGTGCATTATTTAAGACATGATTCAATTTCAGTTGCAAAACACATATTTACATTGCAATTTTGAACAACAATTTAAAATGAATTCCAAAATGCAAATGCAAATTCCACTTGACGTTTCATGTTCAATTCACTTGACATTAAAAATTTTCAATATTTAAGGTATGATTTTGCTATATTAAAAAAAAGCCATATCAATCCCTGCGTTTGCTATTGTACTTTCTCATCCTCATGCCTTAACTCTGCC